>OVAY01000555.1:0-52770 GCA_900406395.1 Kernera saxatilis
GAAATTCATGGATATATAAATTAACAAAATGATTAGGTTTTCTCTTATATCCACACGATAACAATTATGATAACATGTTATACATATATTGGTAATGATAATTAAATTGTTACTATTTAACTTGTATATTAACGTGTATAGTTATCTCGACAATTACATAGTTACGGTAAACTTATACATTATCTCCCAACTCCATCTTCTTTATGATCGTCTTCTTCTCCAAAATGTCACTCGCCGCCTTCATCACCACGGCCAACCCGATTAACAATTGCAGCGAAATGTCAAAGTAGATCGACGATTCGCGCTCTGTTCTCGTTTTGACCGCCTGCGAACTCGTCTCCAAATTGGCCATCGTATCATTGTCGTCTCCAAATCTGAACTATCACGACCGCAATTATTTTTTTTCTTTTTTTTGTGACGACACCAGAATCGAAGATCCAATATCTTCATTATGGGATAACTTGTTATTTTATTTTATTTATCTTTTTTGAAATTGGAATCACTACCATCGCACCATATTTTACCGTCTTATTTTTGGGTGATCACTCCGGAGCGGCGGCAAACACAAACATGAGATGGAGCAGAGAAAGAGAAGTGAGCTTAGATTTAGTTTCATAAGCAATTCTACGCATGAATCTATTTTTTAAGTTTAATAAGATATTTGTAAAGATGAAGAAGAAGAAAAACACCACGAACAGAAAGTTGAAAACAAAAAATCATATCAAAGACAAGGGAGAAGAAACAAGAAAATAATGGTTGGAGGGTAGAATCGAGAGAAATCTGTTCTCTTTGTTAAGGATTTAATTTTAAAAAATACATTGTCATTTAGTTAATTTTTTTTTTCTATTGACATTCAGTGTAGTTTCTCTTTTTTAAATTTATAATAAATTTAATATGCTGCATCAAAATTGGAATTATGTTATAGTTTTGGATGGTCATACACCGTAAAATTTCTGATTTTTTTTTTTTTTGAATTAATGTTATCATCATGATCTAATTTTAAATAAAGTAAACGATAAAAAACTAAAATAGATTTAGTAGATTAAAAGTATTTGGTTTCATAACTATAATTATGAACAGTTTACAAATTAATAAAGAGTCAGATGTTAAAAAAAAAAAAAAAAACTATAATTATGAANAATTATGAACAACAAAAATTACTTTAAAAAATATAGAACGTAAACATTTAACAAATATAATAAATAAAAGGGTTAACTAAATCAATATACCTGATTGACTAGTTTATTAGTTTTTTGGTATTAATAATTTACAATTTAAGAATCTAACAAAGAGAATTCTTTTTTAAACCGTAAATATAATTATCAATTAGTTTTATTACATAAAATGCCATTAGCCTGAAATTGTTTTTTCCGACATTATTATGGTCGGTATTACTGTTCATCCGCCACTAACACTATTTATCCAAATTCAGAAAATACTATTCACCATTGGAAATCATAAAACCGTATATAATTTTAAGTAGATAACTATTTTATTAACAAACTAATTACTATGTTATCGATAGAAATTTATCTTTATTGTGTTAATCCAATTATCATATAGTTACTTACCGTGCTAACAATAATATTCAATACTTGTACCACGCTAACAACAATATCTGACATTTATAACGTGCTAACATACTAAATATTCGGATAATATTTGTATTAACGCGGTAAGATAATAAAGTCCAAAACACAATTCACCATTATATATAAAAAATTGTGTGGTTTTTAGTGGATAAGTATTTGGTTAAGATGTTAACTAATATGTTATTTTGATACGTTTATACTTATCGTGTCAACCTAATTATACGATATTTATAACGTGCTAACATTATAAATATCCGAATAATATTGTATTAACTTGGTAAGATAATATATATATATATATATATATATTTTATTTAAATAAACGTGTACTTTATACATAATATTCACCAATAATAATGACGAAGTTAACATGATAACAATGATAATAACAACTTATATAGAATTTTACCGACAATGATAATACTAACGGATTAATGAATCATGTAACCCATTAACTATTTTGTTACTCACCTGGAAATCCTTCTTCTTCTTCACCTACATGTTCATCTCTTTTCCGATCCCTTCGGCATTATCTCCGACGCAAGGCACCGTGATGTGAACATACTCCTCAACTTCTTCTTGCTCTCGAACAAACTCAACAGATCGAATCCTGATGACATCGACAAGATAAATTCGAACGCGTTGAAAATTTCGGCGACACCGGTGTTTCTTCTTTGTCATCGATGTCTCTTCTCTGATTCTCGTCGTTGCTCGACAAATTGATCGTTGATTTTGAAAGCAATCAGAGGTTTGAAGCTATTAGAGATTTCCGGATCTCCGTTTTCGTTTAAGAACCGATGTTGAATGACGCCGGAAAAAAAAAATGTTCGTCGGAGAGATGAAAAAGAAAAAAAAAAAAGTTAACTCAGATAGTTTGCAAAGCGTGGTTTTTGATAAGGATATAATAGTCAATTTACTTGATACAGTGCAAAAGCAATAGTATCATTTTCGGTCACTTAATTTTCACAACTTCATGGAGCAATAGCATAATCACGTTTTCAAGTCTAAAGACATAAAAAAGTGGTACATTTTTTGCTATATATTTTGCAAGTTTGTTTATGATATTGACTAACGATATAAAATAACTAAAGTTTTTTTTACAGAAAAAGGTAAATGATACCAAAATAGTTTGAAATATAAAAAGTAGTCTGAGGAGCGGAAGCAACGATAAACAGCTCAACCAAGGGATTCAAGAATCTTCACTTGGGACCTGTCAGCTCAACCAAGGGACTTGTTAGAATCCACACTTGGGAACCGTTTTTCGTGAGATAAATTTAATCAAATCTACACAAGGTTTCTTGTTTGATGAACTTAGTCGAATCAACACAAGGAATAGAGAATATTCTTCTCTCAAAAGCAAAAGCTCTTTATTAATCAATTCAAATCTGACTATTACAATAAGCATAAGTGGCTATTTATAAGAAAACCTAAAAACCCTAAAACCCTAAAACCCTAAAACTCTGAAAATCCTAATTCTAATTAAAATAGGAAAACTACTAAAATACATAAAATAGAAATAATACATTAAGAGAATAATTCCATTTATGTGCTGCATCAGGTCTTGCCGGCCAAGAAAGATTCGTCCTCGAATCTTCAATCGCGTTCTTGGCACCAAATTCGCAGATATCGAATTTGCACTGATTTTGCTCGAACCGAATTCGCTACTGATCTGACTCTTTGTAGATTTTGCACGAACTCGATCTTCCAAGTATTTTCCAGAAATCTGATTCTGCACGAGTTTCGTACGAACAATATTCTGCACGANCACGAACAATATTTTGCACGAAATCTGCACGAATCTGATTCTCAAAGGCATATTCTTTGAAGACAAAGTCGACAACGATGACATCGTCTTCATATATGTCGTAGATGGGATCACCATAGATCTCTCTGTAGATCTCATGGCCTTCTCTCTCGACTAAAGGACTTTTGTCCACGAAATGATAGATGTTGCAACTGTCAATCAACATCAACATGACATCCAGAATCGGTGTTCGATTAAGAAATCAAATGACGCAGCTCTGATACCAACTGATGGAGCGGAAGCAACGATAAACAGCTCAACCAATGGATTCAAGAATCCTCACTTGGGACCTGTCGGCTCAACCAAGGGACTTGTTAGAATCCACACTTGGGAACTGCTTCTCGTGAGATGAATTTAATCAAATCTACACAAGGCTTCTTGTTTGATGAACTTAATCGAATCAACACAAGGAATAGAGAATACTCTTCTCTCAAAAGCAAAAGCTCTTTATTAATCAATTCAAATCTGACTATTACAATAAGCATAAGTGGCTATATATAAGAAAGCCTGAAAACCCTAAAATCCTGAAAACCCTAAAACCCTGAAAACCCTAATTCTAATTAAAATAGAAAAACTACTAAAATATATAAAATAGAAATAATATATTAAGAGAATAATTCCATTTATGTGCTACATCATAGCCGTAAGAGATAATAGTACACATTGCGTTGTATATACTGCTAATTGTTATCATTTTGTAATATATATATATATATATTTATATATATTGTATTAAAAACACTTTTACATGCTATATATGTATACGATTCAATATCAGAGTATTTGGCTGATTTGTCTGAAAAACGCTTTTGCGAAAACACCTTATCCTCCCAACGGCATATTAATCCCATAAATAAAACAGCAACGGCTATTTTCAACTATAAATCAAAATAACGTTAAGTAAGGTAATAATGTAAATATCCAGTTATGGAAGTAGCCGTTTAACTGTATGGTCTCGTATTACATATGACATCTCAAACGGTCAAATTCCAAAACAGAAACCAAATAACCGCTGGTTAATATATAGTTTCCTTTAATCATTCTATGATTGTGAAGAATCATTACCGTCTTCTTAAAATTTCTTTATTTTTTTTGTTTGTTCTTTGCACTAATATTATAGTTTTAAATATAAATTCAGCTTTTTTTGTCCTTTTCTGCCTTTACCTTTCCTTATACTCCCCAAAAAGCACTGACTTCCTCTGTTTCCTTCATTCACACAGAGAGAAAAAAGAGAGAGAGAGAGACGAAAATTCTGACAATAGAGATGATGGAATGGGATAATCAGCAACAGCCCAATAACCTTCACTCTTCTAATCTTCAGGGGATCGACGTTAATGGCGGCTCCGGCGCCGGAGGAGGAATGTACGTGAAGGTTATGACCGACGAGCAGCTTGAAACGCTGAGGAAACAGATTGCTATTTACGCCACCATTTGTGAGCGTCTCGTTGAGATGCACAAAACCCTCACTGCTCAACAAGATCTTGCAGGTCTCTTTCTTCTTCCCTTTACTTTCCTCTTCTTATCTTTAGTTTCTTTCTCTGTTCACATAGAGAAAAACAAAGGGTTTGTTTTGAAGTATTAATTTTCAGAATTTTTGTGTGGATTGATGAAATAAGCGAGTCTTCTTCACATTGTTGAAATGGGCAATTGAAAATTCTCTGCCTTTTTATCATATATTGGCGTAATTAGCGGTTCAAATCTGATGCAAAGGCTAAACGCTTTCGTGGAATTTTGAGTTAAAGAGAAGGGAAAATTAATGGTTTAGCTTAGGTTCTTGAGGAATTCCAGAATCGTTTTAAGAATTCATCTTGAAATCCTCCAATTGAGCTTGAATTTCCCCCCCCCCAAAAAGTGTTTCTGCTTGATGCTTGTTCTTGAGATATATGAAGTTTCAGTTTTTATCTAGTTCAACTTCAACAACTCTGCTTCAACTTCATTTGTCTCTTGGTGTTAAACAGGAGGGAGATTGGGAGGTTTATATGCAGACCCATTGATGTCATCTATTGGTCACAAGATGACTGCTAGACAGAGGTGGACTCCTACGCCGGTTCAGCTTCAGATTCTGGAGCGTATATTCGATCAAGGCACGGGAACACCGAGCAAGCAAAAGATCAAAGACATAACCGAGGAGCTAAGCCAACACGGCCAGATTGCTGAACAAAATGTCTACAATTGGTTCCAGAATCGGCGTGCTCGTTCCAAGAGGAAACAGCATGGTGGTGGTTCTTCTAGCAACAACAATGGTGAATCTGAGGTAGAGACTGAAATTGAGTCATTGAATGAGAAGAGAAAGAGACCAGAGAGTCTTCTTGTTCTTCCTGATGGAAACAACAGCAACAACAATGCCATTGGGACTACAGCTACTAGTCCTAGGCCTGAAGATCTTTGCTTCCAGAGCCCTGAGATGAGCTCGGATCTTCACTTGCTAGGAGTTCTATCAAACCCAAGTAAGGCCGCTGTTTTCGATTGAGTACATTCATTAGAATATCTTAACATCTCCGAGTGTAAAATGGATCTGTTTGATGCGTTTTGTGGTAGTTTGTGCGCAAAACAGAACAGACATTGGGTTTACAGATATGGTCAAGAAAGTTTGTGAGTTGTGTCTGTACAAATAATCAGAGAATTCGTTGTGATTTGTGTTTGCAGGGGATGAGCATCTCGTGGGAAAGATGGGGTTGTCCGAAAGCTACAACCTTTATGATCATGTTGAAGATTATGGCATGTCAGGCTGATTAATACAAGCTGAGGAAACTTCTAATTATCAGAGATCAAAGAATTGGATTTCGTAGTCAGTCATAAGCAGTTTTAGACTTTTTTTGGTTTTCTGGGTTTTTTTTATGGTTTTTCTCAGGGATTATTAAGAAACAAGTAGTTTATCTTATATTATCAGTTTCAGAGAAACTATTTACATGTAATGTTGAATTGTCGTAGAGCTTGTGATGTTTTCTGCATTCAGAACGATTCCTATCTCCTTAATTATTATAATTTAAAAAAAAAAAAAACTGATTTAGTTCTTACAATTTCTCTTCTCTACCGCAAGTTGCAATCCCAAGAAAAGCATTTCAATTCAGTTGAAAACATTCAACGCTAGCAAAGTTTTGTAATGCCCCTTCTCGATTTCTTCCTCATTCACACCGTGTAGGACCAGAGTCTGTATAACCAAATCCTCCCAATCAATTCCAGATCCTATCTTCCTTTTCTTCTTGCTATGTTCAAGCTCACTTCCACTAACTACGTCAGAAGGATGCTGTATCGCATTAATCCGTAACTTAGCCGCCTTGATCTTTTCTCTTCGTCTTTTGACTGCGGCGCAACCCTTTAAGTAAGAAGGAGGTAAAGCATCAAGCCCTACATCTTTCTCCACCACTTCCTTGAGCGAAAGCCTTTGGCTTAACTTCGATTTCCCCTTCCACCAATCTTCACACGAAACCATCTGAAAAACCGATCTCCTTCGCCACATACTATTATTATTTCCCTGACTTCTTTCCGCAAGAGTCCCACAGCGAACTCCATCTTTGAATTCTTTATTCATGGTAGACAACTGTTTCACCGATATATTATCATCTTTGTTACATAAACTAAGCTGACTTTCACCTCCTACATCAAGATACCGAGACATATTATCATCGTTGTTACATAAACTAAGCCGATTTTCACCTCCCACATCAAAATACCGAGACATACTATCTTGACCATCATCATCATCATCATAACAGTACATAGCTTCTTTGGTTAAGCAATCCCTCATTAAATCCTCTAAACAAAATCCATCACTTCTAACCAATTCATCCCCTTTCCCTTTGATTCTCTTTCTCATGGACTTGGCTTCCATTAAACCAATCAAAGTCCCTGAATGTTTCACAACATTCTTCACAGTAACATCTTTCGCCCAAGGCAAACCCACCTCTTGAGCAACCTTCACAAGCTTCTCGGATAACTCTTTATACCGCGTTTTGCAAGTAGTCAACGAAACTTGAGCATCTTTGGCCAAATCGTCAAACTTTACCTTCACACCATTCACTTGACAGACAAACGCCAAAACAGCCACAATCAAAGGCATTGGTCTCCTCCCCGTCGACAAAAACCACTTCAATGAACAATTCATCAGAAAAACGCCTTGCTTTGTTATTCTCTCCTTCTTTTCCCTATCAACATCACTCAACCTCGGTGAATTAGTCGCCGTCTTCGTGAACAAACCCACAAGATCAAACTCTTGCAATTCTAACCCTAAATGCTCCACAACACGCTTAATCATACTCCCCAATTGATGCAAATCACATCCAACAGCACCAGCTATCTCCTCAATAGGCAAAACACACTTCCCTTCTTTTCTTACCGATGCATAACAACACGCCCCAATCAAAATCGAGAACCACTCACCTTGCCCAAATTCCCCATCGGTGATTTTCTTGATCATACTCTTAATCTCTTCAGCTTTATTACCCAGATACAATCTCTGTGTGATGGCCTCGATCAGATTGTTGGCTTCAAAGATCTTCTTCTCTTTGTAAGCGAGAACAGAGCCTATACCAATGCTGCCTACTGGTATATATGTACCTTGAGGTCCATTTACGCCGCGAAGTTGAGCCTCATAGTTATCGTACTCTTGATATGTCCCACATCCACCGCAAAACGAATTCCCCGTGTTTTCGTCGCGTTGAAAGTTGCTGCCATTGCATCCCTTGCAGCGCATGATTAAAATCGAAAAGTTTCACACTTTAAATTAGGGTTTTTTCCGCGGGAAGAAGGTGAAAGATGAGCTGAAGGTAACGACAGCCTAACACGATCCGAGCGACGGCGAATCGCCGGCGAGTAGAGAAGCACTGGTAGAGATTCTCTAAGTAATAAAATTAGATTTGACCTTTCCTTAGAATAGCTGAAGCTAAATTAGGTTTTATACTTTTCACGAGACTACAAAAACGGCAAGGCGTTAATGTAACTGAACGAAAACGGCAGGTTATTAATATTTTTTCGAAACGGCACACAGTCTGGAAAAATTTCTCCCTATTTAGTTATTGTCTACACAGCCCATAGCATCATCGTCTTCTTTCTCTTCTCCGGTAAGAGAAGCCGGTTCAGATTTGACATTGTCTCCATTCTCAATTGCGGCTTTCGTTCGTCGGCTCCGGGAAAATCAATTCTTCTTCCTGTTTGTATATTGTTATTGTCTTTGCGAGGACATTGTGTGGGGATAGTTGGCGAGATTAATAAGGGTTATGTTTCTTAATGGTGAAACGGGGTTATAATGCACGCCTGTCGCTCGACGTAAAGCCGCTGTGAATTTTTTTTGCTGCCTGAATTGACTGAGACTCAAAAGTCTGAATTTTTTTGCTTGGGTATTGAGAAGCTAGTCTGCTGTGTTAGGGCAGGGTTTTATATGGGTTGGAGTAAACGACGGTGATAGATACAGTGTGTTTTCAACTAAACTAGGTTTCGAATGGTGAGCTTGTCTCTTTCGAATAAGAGATACACTTACATACACGAAAGTGAATGTGAGCCACCTAGAGGAGCCACTGACATTCACCATGTGATCATCAACGGAAGCAGAGCATCTGGTTATGCCCGTCGTAGGGGGCTCGGTTTCTTCCTTGTGATTTTGGCGATTTCTATGTACTTTTTGCTTGGAAAGGTAACGATACTGTATGTTTGTTTGTGCCGTTTGTTATTTAGATTTGGAACTAAGGCTCCCAGAAATGATAAATGGATTATAGTATGATATCTTCATTCATTTGAGCAATCTGTTAATACATGAAAAGTTTTGTATAAAGCACGTTTCTTACTATGTGTTTACTTTACAAGGTTGTTTTGTTGATGTTCCATCTATATCTTCTTCACACGGGTATCTGAAAGGGGTAATTCACCTGAAACAGGACAATCCAGTTAGAACTCTTTCTTGGAGCTGCCTTTTAAGTGGTTTCTTTGTTATGCTACAAAGTCGGAAGTTTGTCAAGAAAGGTGAGACCTTGTTACACGGTTTAAAGTTTCACCAAATGATATAGTCTTCACATCCTTAAACTGATTCTTTTCTTATTTGAGTTGATCAGAATCTGTTATAATCGTGCCAACCTTCGGGATCCAACTTGAAACTCAATATTTAAGGTACGCCATTTAGTTAGTATATTTTGTCTGTGACCATTGATGACTTAATGCTTTGAACTGAAGCATATTAATGGCTTTTAAGAGAGGTGGTAATGGTGGACTTAGTTGTAATTTTCATGAGCTATTATCGTCTATGGTTTTACCAGTCATACAAGTATTTAAATTTTTTCGTACATGTTACTACTTTGCAGTGGAAAAACTGTCTCCAGGTTTATACCTATTGGCAAGATTTTGAAGCCTGTGCTGGTCGAATGTGTCACCCCCGTTACATGTTACTGGAGTCTCTCCTTATTTCTGCGTGGCGAAGAACAGCTTACATTGGTGTTTAAGGTAATGCCAGCAGTTTGTTCCAATACATTGTGATAGAAAACTTTTTCTGACAACTTTGAGGATACTCATGAGCTACCAATTATTCAATCTGGGAACATTATATTGTTTCTTTTGGTCTTTGACTCTTGAGTTCAATTTCCTCTTTCTACAGGAACTGCGTCCGCCATTGAAGATGTTGGTTCCCATTTGGAAGGCATTGTGTGCTGTTATCGGCACAGACCAAAGTCCAATGATAACTGAAGAAGAACATGTCGTGTCTGGTTAAGCATCTTCATCTGTAATATCTACTGAGAGTATTAGCAGACAGCTATAGCAGATCTGCTACAAGACTAGCACTATAGTTGTGAGCTCACAGAACTTGTAGGTTTTGATGGCAGTTTTGTGAGAAAGATGATCACACAATGGGAGAATTTGAGTAAAAAAACTATTGATCGGTTAACACCTTTTCTGCCTCATTCCCCACTAGCTTTTCATGATCAGTCTTTTGAACCATGATTCGTGTCAATGGAAACGTTTTTTGTATAATAATCGAATGCAAAGAGTACAAGACGTTATATCTGCTTGCAAACTCAAGTGAGGAATATACCACAGCTATACAACTATACATCCAAGGAAAAGCTTTACAGTATAGCATCTGAGAAAGTAGTTATTTGCCGAGTCTATGGCATCAAAGGCTTGATCCAGGTGTAACATTTTTAGCTTTTAGCTTCATCTAAGCGTGTCTTAGCACGATCAAGCGTGATTTCTCTGCGTTGGAACCCATGCCACAGTTGTCTGGAACCGAGCTTTGTTATCTGTTTGTGCAATGCCTTCAAATTGACTAGAGGAACTGTCGTTGGTCGCCCATGAGCACACTGAAAAAATATTTAATTAATGGGTTAATTTGATTAAAGATGAATCCTTTTGGTAAGATTTGATGTTTCACTTACCTGGAAACAAAGTGAGGTCTGCTTCAGTCCTTCAATGATTAAAGAGCATTCCGAGGGTAACAGAGAATCTCCGAACATAATTGCACCTTAGCAGTTGAAAAAAACACAGAATTAGCAGAGAAACTGTTGCTGAATGGTAGTCACTAACTTATCCTTGAAGTTACAAAACAAGTCTGGAGAGATCAGGAATATACCTCTACAGGCTTTGGAATTTAGGACTCGAAGAACAGATGGAGGAATTGTTGATGATCCGTCAGTATCAGCAAGCTGGTTTGGCAAAAGTTAAAGAGTAAGAATCTTAAAGTAAGAAAAAGAAAAAGGTAAGCTATACACGATTCTCAGCGTACCTGCTGAAGAAACTCCAATAGATCAACATCTGATAGATTTACACCCAGGACGCATGGGACCTACAAGTTTTGTAAATAGAGTGATCATTCAAGTGACCCAAATAGAATCCCACAGAGAATAAAATCTCTTTTAACTGGCAAAATCAGTAAGTGAAATGAAAGGGCTAGACTAGGCGCCTAACCGCATTAAGTGTGATTGGAGTTGGTTTCCGTTGGATGATGCTCATGTTCCTGTTGAAAAGGATTAATCACCCATTTAGAAAATCATGGTGCGCAATCTAAAACACACCGCTGCATATGCTGCCTCATGCATATTGTTAAAACAAAAAGTTGCATATTGATGGCCGCAAGAGAAAATTTACTTCTTAAAGGACGTTGACCCTTCTACGTTAATGTTGCAGATCCAGCCCCAGTCTCGTATCTGCTCTGAATAACTCTGCAGTAACTGATAACCCATCTCTGGAAGTACCTTTTATGTCAACATAAAAGATTAAAGGAAGCATCATCAACAAACTGAGGCAGAGTAGACAAGTCTGATCAAGTCCAGCAGATTATGTTATCTAATATCATGTTCAAACGTACCAACTCTTGGTCTGCACTCAAGTAGGTGACTGTCCTTGCTTCCCCAGCCAGGACCTAGTAATTTCAATTATTTTGTCAGTTGATAAAAGCACAATATTGTCCAAACTAGTAAACATTAGAAAAGTAGTTTCATGAACTAGAGGTTCTAAGATGCTCTTACCTTTTTACGCAGCTCTTCCAAACGAATTCTTTCATCAGCAGCATGCTGTAAAAAATGACACCATCAGATCGACTTGTCGCAAGACATTTATTAAGAGCAATAGTTTACGCAACTTATGTTGTCCTAGTTTGAAGATAATCCTCAACCATATTCAGATAATGTGTCTACACTTTGAGATAAATGAGAAGAAAGAGATGATATAGGATGAACCTGATCAACGATGGCAACTGTTCCACAAGCAACAATTGGAATATATTTTCTATCAACCTGTTGTAGAACCTTGGCATCTTCAAGGGAGTGTCTGTTTATAGATTCAGGAACCAAGGATTCATCGGATCGGAGGTGCAAAAATCCTGAACATATATCAAGTACACTATCTTGATCATGAAGCTCGTCTGATTCCTTGGCAACCTGGCACAACAATGGAAAATATTATGGATGCTCACTTGTCTTCCATGGAAACGGAGAGTCAGTCTATTAGGCAAAAACAAACCATTGTAATTTGCTTAACCTGAGAGACTGAACAGTTATGGCGCCATTTTGTTGTGGATTTAATGGGATCCAGATTTTCCTCTGAGCTGAAGTCTGCGAGATAGGTAACATAGTTAAATACTCCAGATAGAAGAGGGGAGAAAAAACGGAACATCATGAAGACTCCCATATACCAAACTTGTCAAGGAGCACGTTTTGATTGACAACTACACGACCTGGGAGATACGACAAAATATGATGTCTACCCTTTTGTAGCAGTGTCTTGGAGATGATTCATCTACTAAAGAGACACAGCTAATTTAGGATTAATAGTTTACCTTCGTCTCCATCTTCATCTCGGGTCTCTGAGTGCACAGTCTTGCAACCAGCAGATTCTTTCAAGTCTGAGGCAGAACTCAATCTTTCTTCTGTTTCTTGTATGTGGTCATATGACACATCATCAAGGATGCTGCACTTATGCGTATGAGATGCATTACAAGGTTGTGTCAAACACTCCAAATCATCAGGTTCTGCAGAAATTATACCTCATTAATTTCTTTTCTATCACATTCCCAAAACTAAAACAACAGTAGCAACAAAATAACCACATCTGAAAAAAGACCAGTAGTATGAACCTGGTGAATCGGAGTTCTTTAATTTTGTGTCTGATTTACAGCTTAAACTGATAAATCTCTTTTTCTCTCGATAAAATGGAGGAGCAGAGCGGCTTCTTCTTGACCTTCGTTTACCAACATTATTCTGTGTGCCATCCCTATAACTGAACTTGTCCTTCCTGATACTACATTGTTCAATACCCACATTATCTGCATGCCCCCACGATGAATGGAAAATATTTTCATCTGACTGAGTGCAGTTCTGAATATCTGTAAAAGAATCTGTGCCAGTTTCCCGGCAAGTGATCTGAGGTATGGCCTCATGATCAAATTTGATGTTATTTGCTGCACTCACAAAATATTCAGGGTCAGGCGTCCTTCCCAGTCTCAAACTCCCTTCAAGAATTTGACAACCTTTCTGATAATCAGACTCCCACTTGGTCGCAGAAGGAGGTGTGGAGAACATTGGAGACCACCCAGAACTCAAACGGAAACTACCAGCACAGGAGCTCCCCACATTGACAGAGGAAGAGTACCTTTTCTTGACAAATTTGTCTTCATAAGAACAAAATTCTGCAGTATCCATGGGATTGATGTTAAAATCTTCTCCAATTCCAACACTTCTCCTATCTGAGGAATGTCGTCGAGTAAACCAATCAGTATCCTGCCATGAACTCCCTAAGGAACAATTAGGAGTCCTGGTCATTCCATGAAATTCAAGAGTATCAGAAAAAATATCACAGTAAGAACCACCTTCTCTGGTCTGGAGGACATGAATCAGTGAATTACTTCGTTTTTCATTAAGTATCATAGGCATGACTGATTCAGACCCTTCACAATGAGATAGTTTAGGCTCATGAAGGGTTAGGCTTCCTCTTGAAGAGCAACCATGCAAGAGATGCTTTCCAATGCAATTGCTGACATCCAACTCATCTTTAAATTCTTCAAACTGAAAATTTAATACGTCTGAATCTTTCATAAAATCATGGTTGATATTGAGAGGTGTGCTAATCTGGCATCTTGTTAGAAAATGTTTGCTGCACTTAGCGCCAGCAACCAAGCTTGTTTCTAGGAGGTCAGTAACTTGTGGAAAATCTTCATTATTTTGCATTTCTACATCACCTGACTGTAGAAGAGAATCAGTCTGTAGGTCAAATTCAGCTACAGGGTCTTGCTCTTTGAGATTCTGAATTTCCATTTCAAATTCATATTTTGGAGACCATTTGTCCTTTACTTGAGACAAATAATCATCTCTTTTAAAGTCAGCAGACGGGGACATGAGAAAACTACAAGGTGCCTGATCATTACTTCTCTTGAGCTTCTTTTTTGAAGGTTTCATAGTTTCTGGCCAATCTGCATCCAGAAATTAAGCACTGGTAAAGGCTGCCAGGAAATATAAAAGGGACGAACAATAGATTCTGCCCTGTTCCACTAAATAAGAATTAATGCTATATAATGGTAACAGTATGAAAATTTGTGTACCTTTTCGAAGTCTACTAATGTCATCAATCAGGTCTTGGCTATCACCTTTTGCCAGTAGATCAGCTCCCCCATCGAAAAATTCTAAGAAAAGACCGTAAGAAAACATTGAAAACCCCAGAAATATTATGGATACGATCAGAGCTTGAGAAAGGCGTGGCATACCAAGACTTGTATCTTTCTTCCAGTTGGCTAGAATGATTCTTTCTATAAAGGCAAGTATAGGTTCCCAATTCTGCCACAGGTAGAGATATAGGCAATCATTAAAATATCAAAAGTCTAACTAAATTCAGATCACAAGAGAAATCTAATTACCTTGAATTCAACGTTCGTCTTTGATGGCTCAAACGAGAATTCATAAAGATGACGTGGGCATGTTATGCACAATATGTAACCAGGATTGGATTGAAGTCTATTACGTCTTCCTGTTTGTAGCCCATCTGTAGGCTTCCAGTCATCCGTACTCTCAAAGCTAGCAGCCAAGTTGTTCAGCAGCTTATGTATGGGACCTTTGCTTACGAATCTTGAATTGATATCTGCCACCGTGAAGGCCATACAACCATATACAGAAACTATCTAACTTAAACCGCAGAAGATAGTCGATGTATAGTCACACATAAAAAGATGCAGAAATATGGATACGTATATACTGCAAAGCCTGCAAGGAAAATACCACAATAATACAGAAAGGTAAGGCTCAACGTTAACAATCTTACAAACAAGGGTAATAATTTTGGAACCAAGTAACTTACCTTGAAACTATCTCCAGGACCAGATATATACCCAGAGACATTCAGCATGCCATCTGTAACGTTTACTTTACAAAGAGAATTTAAAGCCTCTGTCCCTGCATCTCTAATCAGTAGCGAAAATGCTGAAGAAGAAGGATTGGTTTGGAAAATCTCTTCATCACTGTAACAAGGAAACTATCAGAAGGGCTGAATTCATAAGAATATTTAAATGAAAGTAGGAACCCACCTTTCGACATCAAGAACACTGAAGGAAACATTAGAGTGCACAAGGGCAATCCGGAACACACACTTTGTTATAGCATCCAACACTTTTTTGGAGCTTCCGTTGCAAAACAAAAAAATTTTAGATGAGAGAACAAAACATGGTCGCATTTCAGAAAATTTCAGACAAGGCGGAGATAAATGTGGATGTCTTATTCCAGAAAGTAAGTGTCTAAGAAATGAACCTGGATTGCATATATTTTCGTCTCACTGGTTGATTGTAAAATAGATCTCGGACAGTTACTGCATCAACCAGGTCAACATCAGAAGTTAGTCATGCCCTTGCCTATGTAAACCAAACATTGAGCAGACGCATTTCTCCCTCGTAAACAACAAATAGTTCTAGAAAATTATACTTGAGGCTTCACTTTCGCTATTTGATAAGCATGAAAAAAAAAAAGCAATGGTGGACACATTACCAGTCGTGCCAGAGTCTTTTCTATCATCATCAATTCCTAGATGTAGACACTTGGATCCCTGAAAAGCGTTGTGGGAAGTTTAAAACCATAACCATCGTCATACAGATTAGGTAGGAGTGTGGAGCTGCATCAGAAGTCATCCCATACCTTCATAACCTTTCGATAACCATTAGGCCTCCCAATAGCTTTCGTCGTGATTTCCAATAACGAGATATCTGATATTGAAGCTAATGCCTCTCCCCGGAAGCCAAAACTTTCACTGGCTGTCTCCATATTGGTGAATTCGTGACACTTTGACGTAGCTGTTTTCACACGTTGCTCATGGTAAGTTTCTCAATCGAAACTAAGAGACTCATCCTTTATGAAAGGTCAGTTGTGAGATAAGAAAAACAAAGCATCTGATCGACAATTCTAGTGAGAGAACAAAAAAAAAAATCCAGAACTTACCATATCTTTGTCCCAACAAAACCAAATCATCTCTGGAAACGCCTGATCCTGTGAGCGAAATTAGTAGATATTTCCAAATTAAGGTTCAATCATTCGCACAAAGGTAAAAACAATCATCGTGCAGCTATACTCACCATCATCCACAACCTTCACAGAGCATGTAACAACACCCACGAAAATAGACACCTGAAAAATAGAGATATCAATCAGCAGAATTCCAAAAGCAAAAGACTTCGACGTAGGGGGGATTTGATTTTGTGGACCTTGGTGGCACCAGCATCGAGACTGTTGAAGACGAGTTCCTCCACAACCCTCGCCATGTCAAAAATGATAATTCCGGAGCGCATGGAGTGACGAACACCTTCCGGCAAGGGCTTGATCGTCTTCATCTCCGAATTATCCGACTGAAACACCGAGAAACAAAACCCTAAACTCGAAATTCCAAGAGCAATTCCGAGGGTATCAATTATGGGTGATTGCGAGATTTTTTATCGCCATTAGACATGAAATGGAGAAAAAAGCATCGCCTCTCGCACCAGTCTCGCTCACTCACTCCTAACGGGAATGGTTCCAGCAACTGTGGAACTGGAGGGAAAATTGGGAAATTGGGGTTAGGGTTTTTCCCAAACGACGACGTTTTGCGTGACTACAATTATAAATATTAATTACTTTTTTTTCTTTAATTTTTTTTTTAATCCTTCTTTCCTAAGCCTTCTAAGTTCTAATTCTACTAACCGTAGTGCCGAGGGTTGGTCGGTCTAAAGTCATAGCCACCAGATTATTGACCACCGACTCTTATCAAGTTTATAACATGCCAAACGCACAATCAGATGTTTTTGGCCCAATCTAACAAAATTCGCGTAATTAAAATATCCAAATTATAAAACATATAATTTAAATTATTTAGGCTAAGCATAGTCTTATTTATAATTATAAAAAAAAAAAAAACCAGAATCCTTATCAGAAAAATGATTTCAAAAATAGATTTATACATTTCTAAAATGACAATTGATAATGTTGATTAAAAGAATTCAATGATGTTGATATTTTTTTCTCTACAGGGTTGATGATATTATTTTGGTCAGACAGTGCTGATAATTAGGTTGTAATAGTCTCCCTTAGTTTTCATTTTTCTTAAATGATTTCATTAACTTTTGGGGTCTATTGAGAATGAAATGGCGCTGCAAGTGGATGGTGAAGTTGACTATCTTCGCCAAACAAATAAATTGACACTAGTAGGGAATAATGATCATAAATCTATCAGATTAGTTTAATATGTCGATTTTTGTTTTCCAAACTAAATTTTGGATCGACCACGTTGCTTTAATATTCAGCCACCATAAATTCTAATTCACGTCAATAATTTGGTAGCTAGTTCCGCTTTTATAAGTTTCACAGTTCAATCTTTTTTCTTTTTGAGAAAAAAACTTGTTTATCAGCTCAATTTTTATTGTGTAACTTTTATATAGAACAAAAAAAATTAGGCATGTTTGTCGATATTGGATTGCAGTTTTTTCTTGGGATCAAGGTTTTGGTCTTAAGATCTTCCGGTTCTTAAGAGACAAAAAATATATATATATTCTTGGATCAAACTACCAATTGTAATCTCTTTGCTAAATCATTTATTCTATTTATAGATTAAAATAACACATATAACATAAAAGGGAAAAGAATCGTAATGTCCACATAGAATGTGTAGTGGGGTGGAAGTGTTATTGGTATTGTTGCTGGATGGTGAATCGGCGATTAAGAGATTTTTCATTTAAATCTATTGTTCAGAATTGGAATATATGAAAATAAATTAGGTCATGAACTCGAATTCTCGTTATGTAAAATTGCGAACTAAATCAATCAACATAGCATATATACTGTGAATTATATTATTTATCATAAATGTTGGAACATTTTTTTAGTTTCTTTAAGATAGTATTAAAATAGTGTAATATTTATCAAAGCAAATTATAGGTTCACATTATTCTTTCAAAAATTAGGTAATAATTTATGTGATTAGCATTTCCATAGGGAAAATAAAAGTAACTCCGTGAAGAAAGAAAGAGAGAAAGACATGACGGCCGTTATTATGGTTAGACGGAGGAATGTATGACCAGCTGGTGAATTTTCTGCGGTGTTGTTGTCAATATCATGTAAAGAGATAACTGTAAAAAGCATTTTTTTTTTAATCACAAAATTATTAAGTGATAATTAAAAAAAGAAAACAAAAGGAGAGTGCTTTGTAGGGTTTACATATAAAATTGAAATTGGAACAAACTTGTCTTCTCTTCTCCATTACCATTTCTCTCCTTCTTTCCCTCTGCAAACCCTAATTTTCCTTCTCCTCTACTCCCTCCTCTGTTTCTCTATCTTTCCGAGAAACCGAGACGATAAGATAACTTCAAAGCTGTGGTCATTCACCTTGTAAAAAACTTGAACGAAACGCAGAGGTAAACTCGAATTGCTTGTTCATCTGGCACTCTGTTTTTTTTTTATATATTTTATTTGAATTATGATTCTTGTTGTTTCAAATGCTGCGTAATTCCCTTTCATTGATCACCTTGTGATCGAGTAATTCAGCTGTTCTTGTCAATTTTTGCTGCTTATTTTGTTGTTAATTATGAGAATTCGTGAGATTTTGAAATTGAGCTTGGGGATGCATATTTAAAAAATGGGTTTTGATGATCGATTTATGGTCTTTCTTCACGATTGCATCAAGCATCGATCTTTAAGGAAACGGATTGTTAAAGATCTGTTTTGATGTATTTACTCTGATTTGCTCATTAGGGTTTTCCTTCGAGTTTTGATCTCATCCACAATTCCAGTTCCGATCCATTTAATCTTTATTTTACAGCCTCGAAATGAAGACACTAATTCGCGTTCTTGTTTCTCCGATTTGGGTTTTATAGCTGATTCAATGGAGACAAATCCGTGTGATATGATGATTCAGCTCGATTGCGATTCGCATCTCCCTCCTCGAAAGCGATTACTTGCTGGATTCAAGAAACTAAACTCCAACGGCAACGGATCTTCTTCTTCTTCTTCTCCTTCTCTTTCAGCTTTCGCTTCTTCTTCCTCAACTTCAAACTCAAACGGATCCTCCTCCTCTGCTTCAACCCATGTCCAAACCCATCTCGACAACTTATTAGCTTCCCGTTCCAATCACGACCAGAATCAGTCACCGGAGGAGCTCGTGGAGGCAACGAGATCCGCCGCTGCTTTAGCCGTTAAAGCTGCAAAAGCGGCGAGGGCAATGGCGAACGAGAAGGCCTTGATTTCAGCAAAGGCGATTGCTGCGGCCAAGAGGGCACTGGAATTGGTTGATTCTTTCCCCAAAGAAGCAATGGCTGCTGCTGCTGATTGCAAGGAGAGGTCTCCTAAGAAGAACAAGCAGAAGAAACATGTCCCCGTCGAGCTCTTGTATTCAAAGGGCCAGCTAAGAGACGAGGAAGAGGATTTAGCTCGTAGGCTGCATCGAGCTATAGACAATAGGCACCCTAGAGTCTTGAGCGAGGAGAATGGTGAAAGAAACAAGAAGCAGAAGAAGAGCAAGACCGTAGTTGAAGGTGGGAGGAGTAGTGTAGTGACTGGTTCTATGAATGACATTGCTGGGGTTGTGGATTCAGACAGCTCGTATGACGGATTAGAATCAAACAGGAAGACGCCCAAAGCGTTAAAACCGGATGAAGCGGATTCGTTACCGACACCGGGGAAGGAGAAATCAGAGGAAGAAAGTAACTCATTGGGTAAAAGAAGAGGAAGAGTTAAGCTGAAGAAGCTTCCTTTGAGCATTTGTAATTCTAGGGATCAAGAAAACGAAACTTCCTCCGCGTCTCCATTACCGGTGGATCAGCCGCGGGAGGAAGGTGTGATCCAGGTCATACCGGGATCATCGTCATGGAAATGCCAGGACCTAAAGGCTCCAGAATGTGTGAAGCAGAACAAAGCCGTACGGTCGTAGTGACTTTTGTCTACCCAAACAAAAAAAAAAAAAAACTCTTTTTGAAGATTCGGTCAGCATTGCCATTTTCAGTAGCAGAATCACATTGTTGTTTCCTTTTTTGGATGTGTTTGAATTTATGTTATATATTGGAATTAATATATATATATATATATATATATACATATACATATATGGGGTCTATTGCAATTACAGTGTTGTAGAAGAAGGTTTGATATTTGGATTCATAGATGAGGAAGAAATGTAATAAAGTCGTGTTCTTTTTGTTGAATCTTATGTTTCTTTGATTTTTTTTTTTGTCAAATATTTCTGTTGATTTAATCAATTTTTTCATGTGCTGGAACAACTAGTTAATAAGTGGGTTAAATAACACTTAATAATAATATGATGGAAAAAAATAAGTAAATTAGAACTTCAACGATTGGATACAGGGTGTCGCGTGTATATCATATCCACGTGGTGAAATGAAACGTGTGACACAGAACGAGAAATATGCGCAAATCTCTGAAGACAAAGCTCAGTCAGGCACGTCACATGTGGTCTGAAAGTTAAAACCATCTGACCATGTTGCTTTTAAATTTACTAATAACTCAATTTTTATTTCCGTTTATACTTTATATAAATTAAAATTTCCAGTTTCGCATTGCTTCTTAAAGTATTTTGTTTTGGAAGTGAGAGAAAATGGGTACTGAATGAATAATGAGTAATTAATTGTTCTATAGAACGTTATTTTAATATTTGAATAAATATGTTGACAATGACATGTCTAAAATGGGGACTTCGTTTTGTATTGACCAGGTTTTTGATATCTCATCCGTGTGTTCTATCTATATGACGCCGACAAAAAAAACTCCAAAATGACTAAAATAGTCATTTTAAGTAACCATTTGAGGGCACCAGAATAAACCGGTTTCGGATAAGACGAGACATAAACGAACAATCAAAATTCAAAGTCTTAATTAAACAATAAGATGCAACATCTTTGTTAGTCAATTCATTCATTCACTACAAGTACAACGCAATTGTTTATAAGCAGCAACAAATGAAATCGATGGTTAATCAATAATCATAGCTCCCCCCAAAAAACAAAAAGCAATTAAACCAAAAAATAAGCATAAAGAAATATCTCAGTTATTCAAAAAGAAAACACGGAAAAACAAAAACAAAGACGAAGTTGAGTTTCTTTCACCCTTTGATCTGCAAGTTTTTCATTTGGGATTCTACATTATCTTCATTGTTCTGTGTACTTACATTCATCCATGGATGTTCCAAGCACTGTTGAGCAGTTGGTCGTTTCTCTGGCGCAAACTCCAGAATCGGGGTCAGAAACTCCGCAAACTCCTTTGCTTCTGCTTCGGGAAGCTTGTACTTATCGATCAGTAAACGATCGAGTGGCCAATATTTCAACCTCCGGATTCTCTTTAAATCCCCGTGTCTGTCAAAATAGTCTTTCGATCTCGCTCCTCCAATCGCAATCTGCTCAATCAAGCACATCAACAAACGAGCAATAACCACAAAACATAAAGCAAACAAAAAAAAAAAGATACCTTTCGAGGCATTTTTCCTAGTAGTTCCATCATAAGAGCAAGGTGGTCCTAGATCCAAAACCAGATATCAAAACCACATCTAAAAAAAATTTGAAAGAAGAAGAAGAAGCAAACTCTCGGGGGGTTAGATGTAGATCTTACCTCGTCTTCTCCATAACCATTTCCCTCTTTAGGAGCAAATAGCATATCTCCTGTGACAAGCTCGAAAGCCGTACAACCAAAAGACCACATATCAACAGAGAAAGAGTATCCCGACTTTAGTATTACTTCAGGAGCTCGATACTGTCTCGTTTGTATCTCTTCTGCAAACTGTTTATCAGCCCAACAGGCGTTACCAAAATCAACCACTTTGCATCTCATATCAATCCCATCAAGACTTCTTTCCGTCTTTGATGATGCTTCTTCACCTAAAGTACCCACCATAGAAACTCTTCTTTCTGATATTTTAGCAACCGCTCTTTTCGCTCTCCTCTTTAACTTCTTCTCAATCAGATTCATCGTGGATCCGCCACCATTTGCATTGCCCTCGGGCTTTTCTAGTATTGGGGTTAGTCCGGATCTAACGGGATCTTTGGCAGGGTCAATGGTGGAACAGAGAAGAATGTTTTCAGGCTTTAAGTCAGAGTGAATCATACCGAGCTCACGGTGCAAATAATCCAAACCAGTCAGTATACATCTGCAAATCTCCCGGACTTTATTCAGTTTCAGACCTTTGTAATGGTTGTATCTGATTAAACGGAGCAAGCTATCGCCGAGAAACTCGAGCACCATGCATAAATGCTGTCCGTTTGGACCTGCATGCTTGAAATGGTCGATCAGACGAACAACGCATTTGGTATTTTCGAGATCTCCATCAGCAGCAGCTGAGAGGAATTCGATTTCGTGAAGAGCAGCTTGAGCAAATTGTTGAGCGCTCTTCTGAATCTTCAAAGCAACGTAGTTCTGCAAAAGGAGACATCAACAGATATAAGCAAAATATTCTCAGGATAGACTTTATATCTCAATGATCTTCCTATGATTAAAGATTCTATAACCATTTAATACGCATTCCTTTTGAACAAACAAATCTGCTAAACTGGTTAACTAGAGAGTACTACAGTGCCAAATCTAGGGTTATGATCCACAATTTCAGAGCTTTGCTCTCTTCTACAACAATAAATCACATGAAAGCAAAGATCTTGCACCATAATCTGTAAGACTTGAGCGTTAAAAGGGCGAGACTTTTTGCTTCGACAGCGTATTTGGCATGTGATGCGATCTCGAATTCGCCACAGATAAACTCTCAGATGAGAAAAAACAGATCAGAGCCCAGATGACAAGAGATCTCCAGAAAACCAATGAATATAGGCTTGATATTCACAATTTGTGGAAATCAAAATTAAGCATTACGATCAAAGCAATAGAAATCGAAGCAGGCAAAAACAAGAGAGATACGTACAGAGGTGCGAGTATCGTAGGCAAGCCAGACGGTGGAGAATTGACCCCAACCAAGCTTTCTCTGGGCGATGTAACGACCACCGGAAAAAGGATCGCCGATCCTGACGGCGTGATATCCACCTTTCCGGTAAGAATCGAAGCCCTCTTCTTCTCCTTCTGATCCGGACGAAGATGAACACGACATATCTCTCTTTCTCTCTAGACGTGTCTGAATTCCACCGTGATCGTGAAAAATCGGATCTTTGCAAGGACCCAAGAGCTTCCCTTTGTTAGAGCAGAGAGAGAGAGAAAGACAAAGAGAGGAATGGCACTCAGATTGCGTGTGGCCCTGAAACGTAAGACCCTCTCCACTTTTTGCTCTTTTCTGTGTGTTTTTTTAATCAATGGGTTGCTTCAGATTTTCCCGATTTAAACTTTTGTCTAATTCTCTATTTTGCCCTTTCAGGGAGGAGTTGTTGAGTTATTGCTCCGGTCAGGTGTCGTCTTTTTATTTCTGAAAGGGCCAAGTCAATGTCTTCCTTGACCACGACATCCTCTATCGATCTCAAAACTTTCATAGACCATTTTGTTCCCAAATTTTGAAGATTCGGTCACAGATATAACTGGATCGACCTTGACATTTCGTCGAGCAGTTGGAAGGCATAGGCTTGGGACTCGTACAGTTGATCAATTCTCCGATGAAACAAAAGTGATGTTCTTGTTTCTCCAAACATACAAATACAAAGCTGTTACACTGACTATGTTCTTGTTTCTCCAATCTATGCACATTTCAACTTCTTCAAACGATCAAAGCAACAATCAATCTTTACTAGTAACTGAATCTCAGTTTTCTCTTTCATCCACAAATTCAATCTCTACTTAGATTCCTAATAATCATTGCAAAAGCTTTGGAGCTCCATTAATCCATTGAAACAAGCAAAAAAAAAACAAAAAATGGAGTAACCAAACAAAGAACAATCTGACCATTCATGTTTATACGTTTTATCAGAACACAAAAGATCATTTTGAAAACAGCAGATTGATTCCACTCTCACCGCAAAAGCAGCAAATCAACCCTAATCACTCCAAATCCTTAACAACCTTGATCCCCATGGAATTAGCAGTACCGATGATTGATTTGCAAATCGATTCCAATGGCATATACTGACAAAATGGATCCGTCTGCTTCACCTTCGCGATCTCGTACACGTGTCTCACCGAAAGCGTCGTCACCGTCAAATGCCCCGGACGTGTGCTCCCTTTATCGACCCCAGCCGCTTTCTTGATGTACCACGATACAGACGGCGATTTAACGGTGAACTCGAACGAATTGTCCTTGTACGCCGTTATCGTGACGGCCATCGGAGTATCCGGTTTGTACTTTTGAGTCCGGGCGTTGAAGTCCTTGCAGAAGGCCATCAGGTTAAGCCTGTATTGACCTAGCGCCGGACCAACGGGCGGTGCTGGCCGGGCAGCTCCCGCCGGAACCGTTAGCCTTATCGTCGCTGCCACCGATCGCCGTGTCAGGATATCCTTCGCAGCCGCCATTGTTGGGATCGTGAAGAGCTTCACGGTTCAAGGGTTTTTACAAGGTGTCGTGATTGGGCCTTAGCTTTTCATGTGGGCCTTAGATTGGGCCTTAATCCTGCCATTCTTATTTGCATAGTCTTGGTTCTTGGAATTGTTTTTGATGGCATAATCCTGGGGCGTGACCGTATAATCAATCTAGTTACACATGATGCGTAACAATTAATATCCAAGTTTTTAAAGCTAAGTGAGTATAAGTTTATTAGCAAGAAGAGTAAGTGTCATTAACCAGAGAAAGAAAAGAAGCATTTAATACGGGTTTAATATATTAAATGGTTAGGACATGTGATAATTTTTTACTTTTGATGAGTTATCATCATCCGAATGCATATTGTTGGGGAAAACAGTATTATTTCAACATACAGTTGAATCTTGTGGATGTTGAGTTTGTTGTGCTTGTTTATTTTGTTTTTATCAACTAATTATATAAATTTAAATTCAATCAAGTATTCGGAAAGCTTTCTGCCTATTCTGATTACTTTTATAAATACAAAAAAGTTGGTAATATACATCAAACACACCAAAACACAATAATTATTAGTGAAAAATAAGCCAATAGTTATTTAACAGTTGGTTTAAAGTGATATAAAAACAGAAAACGTGTTAGAAAGACGCGCGAAAACAATAAATATAAAATATCAGCTCTCTTTGCGACCACGAATCCAACAAGTATTACGATGATGACGATTCTAAGGAAAACACAAAGATTGAAGATACAAAGAGCACAAGAAGAGAAAATTCAACAACGAAGCTAGACACGACTAATGAGAATTCCGTTGAATAATCCAGCTAAAAAGAACGAAGAACGTTACCCGTAAGACTAAGGAGGAACATAATCAAATCTTGAGAGATCCTTTTATGAATTTCCAACGGTAACTAAGTTGTTTGATTTTACCATCGATCATGTCTTGCTTTTTTTTATGTTATTATAACGAATTTACCATTGTCATGGTTTAAAGCTTATTACGGAGAATTTTCTGAATCAAACAAAACTGAAAACGAATTAACCAAATTAATTATTACTCTCTAAATCAGATTAACGAACAAAAGCACCGACTCGGACCGAGACCGAAAAAGGCTACAGAATCTCATATTCAATTTCAACGAAGAGTATGATATAAATTCGAAGGATAAAGAAAACTTAATTCAATCTATCCATACATAAAGGGAAATGATTTTCCACCCATAGTCGATAAGTATTATTCTATAATAACGGCATGGCTACATGCATCGATCGTTTTATGACGTCATGAATATTCTATTTTGAAAATAATGTTTAAGGACCCAAACGTCAACACAAGTTTGCGCACCGACATGATATGGCTTGCGTTATAAACATGGACACATATAGTACACGTAACAAGCATGAGGCATGACTTTGACTCGTTATTGCTCTACATTATTCAACTCTTAACTCTCAAACTGATTTTATAAGCTTTTAGATTTTGTCAACCTTCGCTACTTCAACAGAGTCCAAAAGGACCAAAACTACCATTTCTCTATCATTTTTATATTGGATTCAAAAATATTAATAAACTAGTTTTTTTTTTGTTCAAAAATATATGAATAACTTATATCTGGTTAGCTGGAATCGCAATGGACTTTATCATATTATATGTCAAACGATAACTCTACTCGTTGTAATTGGTACTTGCCCATAGAGCTAAGTATACAGAGACGTTGAACAAAAACATAAAATGCACATGTGAAATTTTAGACACGCACATCCACTATGTTCTAAAGTCTAAACCTTTGGTCGGATGTTTCGGAGAAAATTTGTAGTATATTCGATGTTGAATCTAACAAAAATAGTGTAGTCCGTAGCGATTGCGATTAGGGTTGATATAATTTATTTCGGTTGGATCCGGTTTTTGAAACTAGTAATATTTAGTCTGAATTCGATAAATAGTATTTTCATCATAAAAATTAATAAAAGGAAAACAATGTGAAAAATAATATGATGAAGAGGATAACAAAATATAGCATATTTATTTGTGTAGAAAAAACAAACAGCACACATATTTGCCTCCAAGTAGGCTTTATCCAAAACTATGGATTATTGATGCTCCTATCTCCAGTGTAATTTGATGCTTCCAATCTCCATTATTGTTGTTTTTCCTTTTTTCATCTAATAATTTAATGCAAACAGTCTCCATTATTGTTGGTTTTCTTTATTTTTCCAGTGTGCGAATGTCTTCTTATTTTAATTATTGGTTTATAAATCAACTCGGTTTGCTTTTTCACTTTTTGTGGTTCCATTAAGACGTTAAGACTCACATCACACGTATTCACACCAAAGATTATTCCATTCCGAGTGTACTTTTAATTTCAAAGTTGTTCTTACTTGCAAGTTTTTTTTTTTTAGGGTTAATTAGTTATTCTCCTAAGTCCCAAGTTACATCCATCTGGTGAATCCAATGATGATATTTCTAATTAGTATGACCAGATTCTAGAAACACCAAAAGCTTTATTGCACACGTGGACGGTGTTACCTGCCGTTAATACTATAATGTAAAATATTACAACCTTTGAGGACACGTAGATCCATTTCAAAGATTCTGCAACTTGATAGTTATCAACTTATCATATTATCAAGATCCCACCTACATCTAGACAAAATCCAAAATATATTACAAATCTAATTCAAAACTCTTACCCAAAATAAAATCTTTAAAGTAACTGACTTTAACTAAATTAAATTTGCTATTTCCAAGAGCCGAGCGACTACAAACTAAAGAAATAACACGTTGGCCATATTCGGTCATTTCTTTCTTTAATCCAGATTTACACAGAAGCCCACACGTATTTCTTATAATTCCATATATGAAGTCGAATTCTTATTATGCCAATCCCCTAGGAAGTTTGAAGTCGAATTCTCATTTTTATAATTCCTTTTGGAAGTTTGAAGATAAATATTTAAAGAAAACAAGATAATATTGCAAGAACTTGAAAATTCATTGAATCCAACTTCAGCATCTGCTGCAACAAAACAATTTCTTACAATCTTTTGCCCTTTTTGTTTTGAATGGAACCTTCTCGATGCCAAAAAAAAAAAGTGGAATTGAAAATATAACAGAAATGAAGAGAATAAATAAAAAGAGTCTAATCGAAGTAGGTTTAGGTAAGAAAGTAATTTATACTTATTCCTTTGATAATGAGTTCGTCAAAACTGAACCTATAAAGAGTGCCCACACCTACCCATCTTTTTCTCTGCTTGGTTTTTCAATAATATACGCCAATTTGATTCCTATTACTATATTTTCAGTAGACGATTACGATATTTCCAAATCAAATTATCTAATAGATTTTTTTGGGGATAATAATTCTGCATCCCGTATCTACGTTGACACATGTTTCCAAGATCTCTATGCTTCTAAAATATAATTAATCGCTACATATATTTAGATATTTAAGTTCAGTTTTGTCATTCGTAAGAATAACCTAATCGAATGATAATGTAACTTTTCGCACAAATTTATGTCATTCTGTAAATTGTATTTACAAAATTATAACGAATTATTTCTTAATCACTTTTTAAATTTAAATGCTGTACTTTCTGATAACCAATCATTAAATTAATTACATATGTACTGATTTGCTATTTTATTACAACTTAGCAAGATTGTCAGTTAAAAGTTCCAGATAAGAAACATCATTTTTTCAAAGTAAAAAGCATGTAACAAAATCTCGGTTTAAGCTTTAAATTTTGGACCACTGGAATAAACTTTAGTTCTTGCAATAGTAGATTTTCTTATAAAGAAAAATCAAAAAGATTTTAAAACATCAAATTTGAATTTAAAAAAAAAATATCAATCTTTTACCCTAATTAAAGATCCAAATATGTTTGGCTTTATGGATACTCCAGTCTCATTTTTATATTTTCGTAAAGTTGTAAAACTACGTTCGTTTTCTTATTCATACAAACTTTTTTCTGCCAATATGACATATGGATTTAATAAATATTTTATTTATCCTCTTTAATTATCTGCAATTGGGCATATATGTATATATAAGTATAGATGTGTATGTGTGTGTCTTTATTACAACTTGGATCAGATTCTTCTTCCTCTCTAAACAACAACAAATTTTTCTCCTTTCTTTCTTCTTTGTCTTCATCACTTTCACATTTCCTCTTTCTCTTCAAACACCAAAATACAAATGACTAGATCCTCTAGATTCCTTGGAACGGCGGCGCCGCCACCGCCGGAAGAAATCCTCGCCGCCGAAACCGACATGGTTGTGATTCTCTCAGCTCTTCTCTGCGCTCTCATATGCGTAGCCGGCTTAGCCGCCGTAGCTCGCTGCGCTTGGCTGCGCCGTCTCGCCGGCGTTAATTCCTCCGCCGTCGGAGAATCTCCGCCGCCTAACAAAGGCCTCAAGAAAAAAGCACTCCAATCTCTCCCTAAATCCACTTTCACCGCCTCCGCAGACGATTCGCCGAGTTCTTCCGCCGGAGACGGAGATTCCTCCACCGAGTGCGCCATATGCTTAACGGAATTTTCCGACGGCGAAGAAATCAGGATCCTACCGCTGTGTAGCCACGCCTTCCACGTGGCGTGCATCGACAAATGGTTGACTTCTCGGTCGTCGTGCCCTTCTTGCCGTCGGATTTTGGTTCCGGTGAAGTGTGATCGATGTGGCCACCATGCTTCCACGGCGGAGACTCAGATCAAAGATCAGCCTCCTCACCAACATCCTTCACAGTTCACTTCCGCCATTATTCCTGCTTTTCTTCCTTAAAAAAGTTCACTTATTTTTTGTCTTTCTTAATATAATTTGCGAAAAATTATCGGCATGATTAAAGAAAAGTAAAGTATTAATTAATTAGGAATTAGGGATCTTTAGTTACTTCGATCTTTCTCCTCTGTAAGACTGTAACAACTGTTCTGAATCTGAATTTCGAAGTTCGAGATGTTAATTACTTCCCAGAAACTCACAATTCACATTAAAAATAATGATTTTATTTCTAAATATAATAGAGGATGATTTAATTGATTGGACGACCTGAGCACTGAGAAAAGAGTCGGTCATGTGAACCCGTTTCTGAGCAGAAACCCCAAAAAGGAATAAAGACTCATTTTTCAAAATTTGGAACTGAAAAGTATGTATTTCTTTTCTTCCCTTTGTTTTGATAAAAGAAAAGTATGTATGTATGTATTTCCTTAATTTCCTTGTAATGTTTTGCAAAATATCTAGCGAGTGATTGGTCGTTTATCTTTTTTTTCTTTTCCCGACAGTCGACATTAACTAAAACTAATTTTGGTTAACAATGTTATTTCTTTATTAAAAAAAGTAACGGCACAAGTAGTATACTAGCAATTCTTTTGTTTGATAATTAGCAATATCTGTAAACTATAAGTCCAATTTAGGAGTAAGTTTGGCGAAATTTTAGTGTGTAGACTCTTAAATTATATTATGAGAAATGTGTGAGTGTATTTAAAGTCTTCCTCATTTTCAGTCATAAGTCAAAGAAAGCATGTATGGTTTCATCTCCTTTAAATAAGGATGACTCAGTCTCATTCAATCCGAATGGGCAGAGAAAATGATAGTTGTATTTTTTTTTTCTCAATACATGCCAATGGTTTTAAAATAAATCGACCATAAGAAATATGTATTATTGATGGTGTAAATAGTCTATAACGTTAAAACATCATCTACTAAATATACTAATTAACCATTAAAATATAATAAGCCGACGGTGTAAACAAATCTATAATGTTAAAAAATTATATACTAATTAACCATTAAAATATAATAAGCCGACGGTGTAAACAAATCTATAATGTTAAAAAATTATATAACAATTATACAAATCGACCACATAATATATAGAAAGTCACAAATGTATTTCAAGTAAAAGAAATATTTGATAAAATCCTACAGAATTGTGTGTAGCTTACAATTTTTGTGAAAAAAAAAAGAGAGTTCTATTTAACAAAATATCACAGAAATACTCCACATGAAACAAACATAAATTTAATGAACTTTGTTAGGTCTCTTTCACCATTATAGCAATACAAAAATTTTCCCCTGCATTTTCATTTATGGATCCACGTAGTTATTATTGGCGGATTTAACGAAATTTGTGGTTATTTTGTAATGCAAGTTGATGAGGATAAACTAATGCAACGAATATTTATGGATTTAACAAAATATCTCAAAATATCTACAAAATACTCCATATGATACAAACATAAATTTGATGACAATGAATTTTGTTAGGTCCCTTTTCACCATTATAGTAATTCAAGTATTTTGGTTTGAATTTATACTTATAGATTCTCATAGTTATCTTCGGATATATATATTTTATATATATATATTAAATGGTTATTTGTGTGGGAATCTAACTAATTTCCTTATAAATGCAGCTAGACTAATATATTTTTTTTAGTTTTTAGTTATGTGGAATGCAAGTTCGACATAAACTCAAATTCATTATTATTTTTTAACTTAAAAATCCAGTTACTAATGCAGCTACACTAATATGATATTTTAAAAAAAATTGGGAATAAAATTAAAGTGATTAAAAGGTAGAGAAAGAGGAATATTTGAAGCGAAACGATAAACGTACCACCCAACTTATAGACACTAGAAACGCATGACAAGTCCCAACCTTTCTTTCAGTTTCACTTAATGGAATCTTATGCCTTATCTCTTTTCTTTCTTTTTCTCGAATTGTTTATATTATATAAACATCCAATAGGCAAAAAAGTGAAGGAAAATTTCGGCCAACACTTTTCAGTTTTCATCATTTCACTTCGCTTTTTAACTTTTGTCTTCTACAAATAGCTCACAGTTATCCATCTTTTTTCCATCTAGTTTCTTGTTTAAGACCGAACGTATTCATATTCTTCGATAAACATCCTCAACTATCTAGACGACTCCATTTATTAATTTCAGTTTGATGCATTCACTTGGTAATTACCGTTGATTCATTACAAATTCTGAAATTATTGCGCGCTTGGATTCATGAATTCCTGTTTAGATCAAAAAGCTTATTTTAACCAGGAGATTATCATGACCAAAAACAAAATGAGAACACTGCAAAGTAGATAAAACAAGTTGTCCTAAGATTTTGTTAGCTTCAAACTCAAGTAGCCCCTCGCACTTTTTCTTGAAACACATTATCATGTAGTTTTTAGCGTATTATGTGTCTAGTGTAAAGTCAAATTTTGCTTTCACGAATATTTTCTTCTTAGATGGAAATGATTTCACGAATATATAAATTTAATCAACTAATGAATTAAGAAGAATAAAGAAAGTTTAGATAGAGATTGTGGTCCGAGGTTTAAAATCTTATTAAAAAAAGTATATTTTTATTTTCAAAATTATATATCATTTCATTATAGGTACTTTCCTCCTAACTATCTTTTGCTCTCATATAGTCAATAAAGTGATATATTTCAAAGATGCACTCCTTCATCTCTCAAATGACTTAATCTTCCCTAACATTTTTGCCTACTTCTTTTCAATGTTCACATTACATATGGCCCTTTAATTTACTGTTACATCTTCACTTTTTACCGGCCTCATCATGGCAATATAACTTTTCAAAATATAAGCTCTCCCTATATCTATATTACATCCTCCTTTGCTCTCATAATCAAAAGCATCAAGTTTGGAGTATGTTCATTATAAAGTTGAAAATGAACCGAAATTGGGTTCAAACGATTTGTATGATGTTGAACATACGTTGCATATATAACTCTGGTTATAAGAGGATACAAAATGAAAATAGATGTGGCTTTCGATATATATAGATATATGTATTCAAATCCATTTATGCTAAAGAATAATCTTGCTATTTAGAAGAAATAAAAGTGCAAGAAGAAAAGGGTGGGAAGTGAATAAAAAAAAGACTTTCCAACAATAGTAATTTTTAAATCATAGAAAGGAAGAAGATAATTATGTTGAAGTATGATTGTTAATTTGTAACTTTTTGGTGGTATGTTCATCTATGTAGGGATTAGTGTCATAATAGTAAATTAAAGAAAAAACATTTTGCCCAGACTGAGACTGTATACCCAAACTCGCGTGTGGTTTGTAAAATCAGAACCGGATGTGAGTGGTAACTGGCAAGAGGTAACACACGGATTCGTCTAGAGGGTTCAATTTCAAAGGAAAAAAAAAAGAAAAGAAAAGAGAGCCGTCACGAGTCCCCACGTCCGCTCTTCTCCGCTATAAATCCTTTGGAATCGGTTTAAATCCTCTGGTTAAGCTTTAAAACCCGGATTATTTGAAAAATTGATAATTTCCAGGCAGCCTTAAACAAAACAATTATTACGGATTATCTGAATTTTTATATAGAAATATTCAAGCAGACGACCGAGGCATCATCCTCGCTCGCAGAAAGTGTAAATCTTTCAAGAATCCACTATAAGTAATTTGTATTTCCTTCTTAGGCTTTTTTTTTATTTAGTTTTTGGGCCTTTTGAAACCTCATAATTTCCCCGAGCTAATGTAAAGAAATTATTCATTTGATAATATAATTCATATTTTATCCAAAAAATGAGAAACTGTTTAGGAAAATACCAATCGAAAATATATTTTTGTATAATAAGAAAGAAAAATAATTGAGAAGAACGAAAACAACTTTTAAAATAAGCGGAATGACAAAAAAACTAAAGAAACTTTTATCACAAATGCACCGTTTGATATCTTTGATAGCTTGGGTTTTGCTAAGTTGAAATTAATCGAAAAAATAACTAAATGCCCATAATGATATCAAACGATGATTTGAAGAGTTTGTGTGTGTGTGTGTTTGTTTTGTTATGTGCAGTCAGAAAATGAAAAAATGAAGGAAAAAAATAAACTTTACCTACGTTCTCATTATTTTCTCGGCAATAGAAGAAAAAAGTGCACTGAATCCATTTTACATTTCTCCGTAGACAATTAAAATCCTCAGTGATCTGGTGTAACACACACATATATACACATGCACCCATATGTTATTAACCAATAACATTGCATCACGTTAATTTATGACGTAATCATATGATGTTTTTTCTGGCAACGGAAGCGAAAGGTGTACTGGACCTATATTACATTTCTTCGTAGAGAATTAAAACTCTCAGTGATCCAGTGTGATGCTTGTACCTGCACCCAGATGTCGTTAACCAGTAGTGTTCCACCACATATTTATTACGCTATTTTCCCGCCAACTGCAAAAGAAGGTGCACTGGAGCGACTTTGCATTTTTTCGTGGAGTAATAAAACTCCAGTGATCCAGTGTGACGCATCTATATGTGCTCATATGTTATTAACCAATAGCGTTATACCAAGTCAGTTTAGGATGCAATTATAACATGTTTTTTTTTGCGACAGAAGAAAAAGTGCATTGGATCCATTTTACATTTTTTTGGAGAATCACACATACATATACTATATAATAGCAGAGTTTTTAAATGAGTCTTTAATTTTTTTTTATTATTATATATATATAAATATGATTAGTATCATAGCATTTTCATTGAAATTTTTCAATGGGATTCTACAATTAAAAAAATAAAAAATAAAAAGAAAATAAGAAGGGGTTTGTAAAAATGGGGATATATGCAGAAAAGTTTTTCAACTGAAAAACAAAATCTTCAAATGTAATAATACTAAAAATATTAATATTTTATTTGAAAACCCTACCCGGAGATGCTTATATTTTCAAGAAAAAACATAGGTCTGTATGGAAATGTTGCAAGCTTCAAAAATATAAGCCCATATTCAGCCCAATAAACTTTGTTTGGGCCGGATGTTTTTTCACATTCTGAGGGCAGAACGAAGAGAGAGAGGGATTTTCAAATTTTCAAAGAACAGAGCTTTGCTTCATTCATTGGTTCACATGTGAAGTCACGTGTATACTGATATGATAACACACATAAAAGAAAGACCATGTCTCGTGAAGATTACACATCGACAAAAAAAAAAAAAAAAAAGTNNAAAAAAAAAAAAAAAAAGAAGTCATGTCCAGACAAAACCACGTTCATAGCCAACTCATGTCATGTCTCGCCTCTTAACATAAAAAACCATCACATCACATCTCTATCCATACACAGAGTTGCTTTAAAGTGTGAGTGTCTTTAAGTTTCAAACCAAAGAAGCAAAAACAGAGACGATAGACTAGACACAAAAGTGGACACAAAAGTGTACACAAAAGTGTGGTAAGAGCTAAAAAAAACCTCAATATACAAGGGAAGGGACATGGTTCGGTTTACGGGCTCTACGGTTCAGTTCTAACCGGGGAAATCAAAAACAGGTATGTGCTGAATGAAACAATGTTGTGCGCATTGATGCATGTGAATAGTGAAAAGAAACAAAAACAAACAAACAAAGAATCAATAGTGAAACATTTACAGTAGTTGGAGTTGCAATGCCTCTCTCTCTCTCTCTCTCTCTTTCTCTCTTTGCTTTGTCGTGTGAATGTAGCTGGATTTGTTTGTCACTTGTGCTGTCAACAGCAATAACAGAATTACCTGAAAAAAAGGAAAGGAGGGAAAAAAAGAAATCAGGTGTTTTTGTTATTTGTTAATACAGAGTGTGAACCTTGATTTTTGAGTTTGGGTATCTAAGGAAAGTGTTACCACGGGTCAGAGACAATATCAGCAGTTTTAGACGATCTCCATGCTGCTCTGTTTCCTCTTGTTGGACTTGGAGAAGAAGCACATCTGGACCCAGCTCTTCTTCGGCTTAACCATTTGAGATTTCATGTTTCTCGTCTCCACAAGATCATTCATGTATTGAACAACGGCCTGTCAGTATAAATCATCCGTGAATGAGTACCAGTTGAGCACAAAATTAGAATCTAGACACCTGATGACAAAACTAGACAAAAGAGAGAGAGAGAGAGAGGTAGAACCTGAGGTCCCTTTTCAGCTATATCTCGTGGAGGAACTTGTAGTGGATTCTCCTGAGCACGAAAAACACGCAACTTTGTAAGCATTTTGAAGGAGTCTGGAAGAACACGGATCTGGTTATTGCTTATATCAAGCTCTTCAAGCATCTCAAGGTTGCCTATTGATCTCGGGAGTGAAATCATGTCAGCGAAATTGTTTCCAATATTCAGCTTGACAAGCGTAGTGGCAAAACATAAGCTCTCTGGCACTGACTCGAGTTCGTTGAAACTCGCATCCAGCTCTCTGAGGTTAGCTAAAGAAGACATCGTCGTGGGTAACTGCCTGATGTTATTGTAACGGACGGACAAGATCTCTAGTGTAGTTATCTTCCCAATAGCTTCTGGGAGAGCCTTGAGTTTGTTATAATCTGCACGGATTTCTTTCAGCGAAGAACACCCACCGATTGAATATGGGATCTCTTCGATATCATTTGTCTCAACGTCGAGCTTCTTTAGATTCACAAGAGAACCGATGGATTCAGGGAGAATCGGGAGGTTGTTGCAGCTCAAATCAAGCTCCTCCAGTCGCACCAATCTGCTAAACGCCGAAGGCAGAGTCGATAACTGGTTGCCACTAAGATTGAGGTAGACCAATCTCAACAATTCTCCTATAGACTCAGGGAGCTGACCGATTCTGTTGGAATGCAAATCGAGCTTTGTCAAGGAAGAAAGCCCTCCTATGGTGTTTGGCAATACCACAATATGATTCTCAGACAAATCAAGCGAAGTCAGACTCGATAACTTGCCAATAGAATCTGGAAGCCACTCGACTTGTTCCGTTAGCTTGTTCTGTAGATTCAGCTCTTGAGTAGCTTTCTTGGCTGATACCTCAATCAAACTAGCAACTTTTATCAAACTTAGCTTCTCTCCATCATTATCTACACATAACACATGATTCACACTACAGTTACTAACTAAAACATAATCAAACGAAATTCGAGTTGCTCAATCTCTGGTGTTAATCTAAAGGTTTAAGCAATTCCAGTTCCTACACTTTCTCTATCTGGAAAAATCCAAAGTTGGAGTACCAATTGAGTGACCTAGAGCTTTAAATCAATCGAGTTAACAGAAGAGAAGGGTTAACTCACCGGCGAATCTTCCGGCGGTAAGTGTTGAATCCAGAATCTGGGGTTTTCGAGGAGCTACAAAACCATCACTGTAAAGAGAAGGCTTAGCTTTCGTCAGGAAGCTATCGTCTCGTGAAACCATTTCCTTGGGGCGCACAGGGGTTTTCTCGGAAAAATACAAGCTCGACGGAGAATCAGAACGAATCGCCGTCATCGGCGCCGGAGTCGGCGGAGGACGAGACGGAGCAGAGCCGTTAGAGGAGGGAGAAGCAATGCAATTAGAAGCTCTTTGAATGAAATCGTCGAACAAAGAGTGAACAGCTTCCAGATCGAGAAGTTTCGTAGCTTCTCTTTTCTCTTCTTTGCTACGAAACTGAACAAGACCTTTCTTCATTTCCTGCAACACCATGAAAAGCTCACCAGGAACCTCGGGGCTTTTTCTCTGCTTAGCAATGGCTTCTAAGCAAGCTTGATCTTCCTTCTCGACGTTCTGTATCAGTGACCTCGCAGCTTCAACCTCGTCGATTCCTGGCCTCGGTGGTAGAGATCTGTGAATTCTCATGATTTCTTCAACCACTTGCTCCGTCGAATCCAAACGCTTATCCATTTGCATCAAATCCATTAGTTCCAAATTTCACCAAACCCAGAAATTGGAAGAAAGAAAGATAAGAGAAAACCCTTTTTGTTTTTTTTTGGCTCAAAAGTGATGATTCAAGTGAGAGGGAAGGAGAAGTTTATGTAGAAACCCAGAGGTTCTTGTTTCGCCTCATAAATACAGCTGTTTCCATCACTCTCTGTCTCTCTCTCTCTCTCTCTGTATTATCTCTGTCAATTTTTTTTTGCTTCTTCTCTTCTTCTTCTGCTACCTCGGTTCTTCTTCTTCTTCTTCTGTTTCCATCAGAAATAATTGCTTACTTTTTATGTTATTGTCACTAATGGAACTACAAAATCATAATTAATATCTTTTGATTTCCTTGTTTTAAATTTTTATAACAGATTTTTATTTTCGTAATTAACAATATCATTAGAGGATATTTTTTAATTCAAAATCCGACGGAAATAACGTGAACCGTGGGATGGTGACTTATTGCTTATCTGTGGATTTGTATATCACGTTATTCCCATTTTCTCCCTATACACACACCACTCCTTCTCGTATTTTCTACGTATTTATGCAAATTATCAACTCATTTCGAAAACACAACAAAAAAAGTTAAAAACATATTAGTATTATATGCAGCCTACATGCAATAGATTCTGCGGAGATCAATGCCTGTTTCCATTTTTCTGTCTCCAAAAAAAAAAAAAATTAAGTATTTGTTCTTTACCGTTGGACTTTTTTCTTCTTTTTTTGGCTCTCTGTTTCTATTGAAAATAAGCATTACTTGGAAGTTGGAATGTTATAGGGATCATCAAAGATAACTAATAGGCCCATTATGTCCGTAGTAAGAAGGAAGGTGAAGCATTAAATAACTCAATACATTATTGCTCTAATTTTATAAGTGTATTGTTTCTTTTTCGGATTAATTTGTTATTTTGCTGGAAAAAAATGATAATAGTGTTATTAATTAAATTATTTCTAAACATTACCCTATAAACAATGTAGACAGCCTAAAAAGAAATAAATTTGCGCAAAAGAGAGAACAAAAAGAAAACGGAGACGAAAATAAATTTAAAGAAAAAAAGGTGAAAAGAGAAGAACGCCATGTGTGAGATGGGACACGTGTCGGTGAATGGGCCGATAATGTGTTGTCCTTTAACCTGTATCCAGCTGTCACATTCACAGCCCCCACTTGCATATACGTGTATGCATCTCTCATATTTGGGGATATATAATTTTTTTCTCCGTGGAACAATTTGAATATATGTAAAAAACGCATAAATGTCCCATATAAAATCTCTCTCTTGTAAATAACACTGAGCTAGATAATAAAACAAAAAAAACTGTATACAATGAGCTAGATAATCTCTTGTAAATATAAAATTCTTATCAGTTTCATTTTTCTGCAATAAAATGTATACAATATATTTTATTATAAATGTCGATATCAAATTTTTTAATAGCTCACATGAAAAAACTTACAGTTTAGCGTCAAACAGAGCTAAGTTGTTTATCTATTCTTCTACAAAAACAATTAATCTAGTAATTCAAGTTTGTCAGAAAGTCTTATCCGTTTAAATTTTAAACAGAAGTCTTAACTCACAATTAAGGGTTTTATGTTAACAAAAAAAAAAAACTCAGGGTTTTATCACCTTATATGATAGTTCACTGCCATTTGATATAATCGTTTTAATATATTTTTTTTCTTCAAAGACAATCCATTCAAAGTAAAGACAAACGAGAATGTTCATTGCAAATACGAAAAAGAGCTATTTTTTTTTAAGATTCGTACAGTTTATAGAACACAAGAATTCTATAGAAAATGTGATCATTTAGCCAAAAATATATACAATCAGCATAACTGCAACATTTAAAAAAAAAAAAACGCATGGATGTGTTCTAGTATTGCAACTTGTGTTATAATTTAACAGGTAATTACAGATTTTCTGGTATAATACGAATCGTTGCGGTTAATTATGCGTACATGAGATAAACATGATAAAAATCTTGGTCGGAATTATAAGAACTCTGAAAGAGCACATACAAACATTTTTTTTTTTTCAAACTAGAAATTGACCAGAAACCATCCTCGAAAGGAAAAAAATTACAAAACATAGAAAAATGAATTAACAAAAAAAAACATAGAAAAACGAAGAAAACAACGGCCATAAAAACAACTTACGACCTTCTTTGTTTTATTTTTGTAAGCGAGTCAAAAAATGAGTTGAAGAATCAGTCAATGCCAAGGAAATTATTATATACATGTGGTGTTTTAAAGGTTTTGTTGTTTTTGTAAATTCTAAAACATACATAGAACTTTCTTATTTCTTTTCAAACTAGTTGACTTTTGGTTCTTAAAAAAAATTATATAATAATTAAACAACTGTTAAATAATGATCGAAATACAAGTTCATCTTTAATTTATAGAAAAAGTTAATATTTCTAAAGTCAAACAAAATCAAAACAAAAGACAAACGGCCGACACAAGAGAAGAAGATAAAAAACTGCCGAAACTTTTATATTATAAAGTAGAATTTGTTTTTGTTTATGTTGTCGCTATAAAGTAGAGATTTAATTCAACTTTTTTGATAAAATAGTTTTTTCATGTCATCGTTTAGTTTTATTGACTAGATAATCTGGAGAGAAAAAAGATTTTTAACTTCCAAATTCATCTTCGCTTTCTTCATCGTATTAAAATTTGATGTTAGAAAATAATTTGGGCTATTTGAGAAAGAATGTTTTTAGCCTCTTTTGAATATTTCTACTATATGGGAGATTCTATTTTGGTGGTCGCACGCATTGCTTTACTTTAGTGAAACGACGTCATTTGTTAAAACCCCTTCACACGACGTCATTCAAAGAGTCTCCTCTGAAAAATCTGTGAACATAACTTCAAAAGCTTCTACAAGCTCTGGTGCGTACCTTAATTGCTCGGCTTCAAGATCAGACATTTCTCATAGATTTCTAGAAAACCCATTTTTATATTCTAAGACTACATATCACATAACATAATACTCTTTATTGCATTAAATAAGTAGTTTTGGATAAATCATGTTCAAGGCAACATCATCTGAGAAACAAATCTAGAGAACTTTTGTCGTAGCTAGTTTTACCAATATCAGTAACTCAACTCCAATTGCAGTATTAAGAAATAAACAAATCAAAGTCCTTAACTATGCTAAAGATCAAATCTCATTCTGGTCCATGTCTAACCAAATCAGGGATCAACAATTAGCTATATGACCAAGGCTTGATCTGAGCATTTCTCAATCACTCTTACCTTGCTGCGATCCAATCTCCTGTAAGTAATGCTCCGCATCCAAAGCTGCCATGCATCCTACACAATCAATCAAACGAGTTGTGAGGACGATGAATGCTCTATAAACAGAGCTAAACAGAGTGAGAATGGAAAAATTAAAGATCTCTACTAATCAATGAAATAACACACTCAAGGAAGACCAACTCCAACACAAAAAACTTGGCTTGCATCAGACGTTAATAGAATCACATGATAATGAAGCAACTAAACTTCAAGAACACAAATTTGTTCCCACAATGGAAGCCATAAGGTTGCAGAGCAGCTTCAAAAGGTACTCCTTTTGAGAAGATCTATCAGATAAAAAGACACTGCACACAGCTTCAAGTAGTTCCATATAGCTAAAAACTAAAAAACAATTGCTTACGTAACTAAAATAACTAACAAAAACAGTTATTTTAGAAACACTATTGCAACATTTGAGAATACAAAGCTAAGGGAAAGTAGAGAACTAACCAGTTCCTGCAGCTGTGATCGCCTGCCTATACTTCTTGTCCTGGACATCGCCGGCGGCAAAAACTCCGGCAACGCTAGTCTGTGTAGTACCAGGCTTCGTCACTACATAACCATCTGAATCTAACTCAACCGCACCATCCAGAAACTTCGTTGCTGGCTCATGACCAATTGCAAAGAACAATCCAGAAACCTTCAAATCTGTAACCTCTCCAGTAACCACATTCTTCACCTTCAATCCTCCGAGCACGCCTCTTTCTCCGTCACCGTAAGCCTCCACAATCGTCGAGTTCCAAATCACGTCGATCTTAGGATTCGACAGAGCTCGCTGCTGCATAATCTTAGACGCCCTGAAAGCGTCTCTTCTATGGATTATATGCACTTTGGATCCGTATTTGGTGAGGAAATTCGCCTCTTCCATTGCCGAATCGCCTCCACCGATAACCGCAAGCGGTTTGTTCCGGAAAATCGGAGCAGCTCCATCGCAGACAGCACAAGCGGAGATTCCACGATTCCAGAAACCTCCCGAACCTTCACCAGATCCAGCGAAGCTAAGCCGCTTAGCCACAGCTCCCGTAGCGAGGATCACGGCGTCGGCGAGAACCGCTCTGGAATCTGTGAATAGCTTAAACGGTTTCGACGAGAAATCGACCTTAGTCACCGTCTCCGTGAAAATAGTCGTACCGAATCGCTCCGATTGCTTCCGGAACTTGTCCGTAAGCTCCGCGCCGAGAATACCTTCAGGAAACCCGGGAAAATTCTCGACATCGGTGGTTGTTGTTAATTGGCCGCCGGGAGCGATGTCGTTTGCCATCCATCCTTCGAAGAGAAGAGGCTTAAGTTCCGCCCTAGCCGCGTAAATCGCCGCCGTGTGAGCCGCCGGGCCACTACCGACGATGCAGAGCCTAGTGTTGTGAGTTTCAAGGCCATTCATGACGGCGGATGATGAAAACGCGGAGGCGAGAGACGGCGGTTGCGGCTGAGAAACAGTGGATCCAAGCCGCGCAACGCTTCGTGCTCTGCTTATCAAAGACTTCAAAAACCTCGAACGATTCAAACAACTCATTGGGAACGAAATACACTAGAGACAAGGACCTTTGATTTATTAAAATTTTCTCCTTTTGTGTATAATAATAATTATTTTTATTGTTAAATGAGATGTCTTATTTCTCGATTTCAGTTTTAAAGCAAATAAATATATGTTGGGACATTGGGAATTTGGGACATAGTCACAACACAAGAATAGAATCACTGTGATACGAAGTAGTTGGTCTTACATATCTTCCATACCAAAATGATTCTTGAAAAGTAAAACAAATGTGTTTAGTTTAACTTAAAACACCAATTCGGGTTAAGGAACTTCAAACTAAACACCTCCAAGAAATACATATAAAATGAAAAAGTAACTTCCAGCAAAATAGATCATTACAAACCAAAATTAAAACATCAATTGCTCTTTCTTTCTTTATTGACTTTTAATGAAATGAAAAACAACATAAGAGACAATGTAGAAGGAGAGACAACTAATAAAATCACAAATAAATTAAAGAAAACCAGTATACAAAAGCCTGTGAAACTGGTTCACGACACACATGACAAATCCCTCCCAAGACAATAGGAGCTTAGACCTTCCCTAAACAAAGCTCAAAGGAACGCATCCTTCTCGAGCAGCTTCACCACCTCCAGCTGGTTGTTGAGTTTGGCCACATCAATGGGTGTCTTCTCGTCTAGGTTTTGCAGTGTGCTGCAACCACACACACCAACCAGAGCGTATATAAAACTAAAGCTGTGACAAAGTGTTTAAGGGAATTGTTTCTTTTTAAGTATAGTGTTGTGAGACTTACACTGCAGCACCATTCTCTAGGAGAAGGCTTACACACTCTTTTCTCCCGTAACCAGCAGCGTAATGGAGAGGTGTGTTCTTGTTTTTGTCAACTGCGTTAACACTTGCTCCAGCATCGATAAGAACTTGAGCACATTTCAACTGTGGATATGGCTCAACAGGGTCAAAGTCAGTCCAATCCATAGTTATAAAGCAAAATGTCAAGTATGGAAGTAATCGCCAATTCAAGTAATTGTGTCATAAAACTCGTAAGTGTAGTAGACCGGTGACTTCTCTACCAGGTGAATGATGATAAAGATTCTTAACTTCAACAGGTAGAGGAAAAAGAGAATCATCTAAACCCGAATTTTAATTGCCCTGAATTGATAAGAGACTTTTACCAAAAAAAAAAAAAAAGAGACTTTGCATACCTCGCCGTATCCACAAGCAAAATGCAATGCCGTCCTTCCCTCAGAATCTTCTTCATCTTTGTTACCACCAGATGCCAAGGCATTTTTCAAACCCTAATTCAACAAATCAAATCCAATAAAGAGTTCAACAAAACAAATTTAGAAAATGGCAAAACTTCTGCATGTTCCACCTAATTCCTCGAGCAACACATAAATGATACATCCTAGATGGTCCAGCATATCTACCTCAACATCACCAAGACTGGCAGTTTGATGAACAATAGACTCTTCTTCTTCTCCTTCTTCAGCTGTCTCAGGTTCAGCTGAAGCAGTCTGGTCTGGCAAGCCCGCAACAGGCATACCCATTGCTTCACCAAGCTTTTTCAATACATCTTTATCATTCCAGTACCTAACACCAGATAAACTTTCTTTCTCCATTAAGCAAAAACAAACATAAGCAGAAACAAGCCTTAGAAATTCTATAAAAACATTTAAAGAAGTTTGAATCACCCACTTCATCATGGCAGAAGGACCGCCAGCATCTATCTCATCTAGTATAGGTTTCAACTCAGGATCTTCTTTCATCCGCGCCATACGCTCAGTAAAGTGCTCCGCTGTTTCAGGATTCGAGAAAGCATCCAAAAAAGGAGACATTTGTGGATCCTGAAGGCAAAAGAAAAGACCAGACAGAAGAGATTCATCTTTCAAAGCCACGCCTCGATAACCAAAATACTCTAGACAGAATATGTATCCTAATTTATCACCTGGACTAAGGCGTTACCAAGTCGCTCCGCCATTGTCTGAAATTCGGGGTTATGCATAACTTGTTGCATTGTGTTGACATACTGTTGTGGATCAATGGTAGGGAAACCTCCTCCCTGAGCTGCGTTTGGAATGGATCTCTGAAGCTGCTCAGCCAGTTGGTTAAATGCAGGATCTTTAGCTATTTGCTCAGCCAATTCTCTTATGCTCGGATCCTGAAAAAATCCCACCAAAACCCATCAGTTGAAAATTCCAAGAAGACAACTTTTCAATTTTGCTACATGAAAGGGCACTTACGTTGAGGATACCAGCCATGTTTGAGAAATCGAAAGCATTGAAATTCAGGCCAGGATTAGCTGATGAAGGCGAACTCCCAGAGGCCGATTCCGGTTTAGAACTCTTATTCTCCTCCGTCGATTCGGTTTTCTCATCTACAGTGAAAAAATAAATAAATACAATTCTCTAAACTCGAAGAAAAATTATGAACCAACAACCAAATCTGACTAGAAACGATTCATTTAGAGATTGAAAAAGAAAAAACAACCAAAAATCAACATAACTATCGCAGATCAGATTGTATATACGAAGGAGATTGGAGAAGAACATTGGGAGAAAGCAAATGTTACCTGAAGGAGGCGGATTTTTCTCTGAATTGGAAGCCATTAGATAAACTTAAACCCTAAAAAAACAATAGATTCACAAAATTTATTCAGAACAGGCATGCAAATGGAATCAACAAGACTCAGTGAAATTAATCGTGGAAGAAGATAAAGAGACGGAGGCGAGACCAATCAAAGAGAAATGAGTAAAACCAGAAGAGAAAGAGAAGACGAAGAAGAAATTAACAACGTTGTGGTGGCAAACGCACAAGAAAGACGAAAACAGATAATCAATTTTTTGTTTTAAATTTAGTATGTCGACAGAAAAATAATATAATTATTATATATTGATAATTTTTATTGTCAGCTGGATTAGATTGGATTGGATTGGATCGGAAAGAAGACGAGGCACAACAGCCACTGCATCCATTGAAGTTTGAACCTAAAGCTAAGAGTTATTATTTTAAAAAAATAATAAAAAGGTTTATTCGAGGCCCAAATATATATTTGGGCCCAGTATCGGGCTTCCGCCTACTTCTTAATAAGCTGACCGTAGTGGGGGAGCCTGAGCCACGTCAGATTTATGATTTTTTCAGTAACGTTAAGATCCAATTATCCGTTAATGGATAAACACGCGTCACTTCTCGGAAGCAGCCGTTCATGGCCGCCACGCCTGCACTCTGTGCTGCTCTCCGATCTCCATTCTCTTCCCGGAGATTCTCTCCGATTCCCAAAATTAACGCTCCTTTTCAGATCAATGTCGTCCCTTCACCGTCCTCGTTTACATTGCCTAGCCTGTTCGGTTCCGTAGCTATCAGCGGCCGAATTTTCCCGCTTCCTCCGTCGGCGACGCAGCAGGTTGATCAGGATGGTGATGGATTCAATCAACCGCCGTCGCAGGAGCTTGCGATAGCGTCGGCGTGTTTAGTTGGTGTCCTCACCGGAATTAGTGTGGTTCTCTTCAACAACTGCGTTCACTTGCTCCGAGACTTCTCCTGGGATGGGATTCCTGATCGTGGAGCTTCGTGGCTTAGAGAAGAACCGATCGGGTCCATATGGTTGCGCGTCATCCTTGTCCCGACTATCGGCGGTTTACTGGTCAGCGTCCTCAACCAGCTTCGAGAAGCTGCCGGAGAATCCTCCGCAGATTCTGTAACTTCTGATTCTAGTCTCGATCGCCTGAAGGCAGTGCTGCGTCCTTTCCTTAAGGCTGTTGCCGCATGTTTGACGCTTGGAACCGGAAATTCGCTGGGGCCGGAAGGTCCTAGTGTTGAAATTGGAGCGTCAATCGCGAAAGGAGTAAATTCTCTGTTCAATAAAAGTCCTCAAACTGGCTTCTCACTTCTTGCCGCTGGCTCAGCGTCTGGAATTTCCTCTGGTTTGTTCTTTTTCTATCGAGTACCATCTGATATTTGCTATTTTTCGTTCTTTAGTCTCTTGCTTGAATTCAAAGTTCATGTTTGTTTTCTTTTGAGTACAAACTGAGATGACTTTGATAGCAACTAACCCAAAAGCAGATGAAGCTCATTCTGTATATATTCAGGGTTTTTTTCTGGGCGGAGAATGATTCTGTGTTTGAGTAAAATTTTACCATCATGGATGATTTTTTTATTTTTTATTTCTTTAAATATTTTGATATCGAATTTGTTTATATTTCTTCTAGATTTTCCAGTATTTCATTGTTTAACGTTGGTAAGTCGATTTTGTTTGGTTACAGGGTTCAATGCAGCTGTTGCTGGATGTTTCTTTGCAGTTGAATCCGTTTTGTGGCCTTCATCAAGTGATTCATCAACATCACTTCCAAACACAACTTCAATGGTTATTCTTAGTGCTGTTACTGCTTCTGTGGTGTCAGAAATCGGCCTGGGCTCTGAACCTGCATTTAAGGTTCCTGATTATGACTTCCGCTCTCCTGGAGGTAATATACACCGTCATTCTTTTGCCTTCATCCTTCTCCTCTTGTGCTTTCTTGCTAGAAAATTTTGCACAGCTTTTCATGCTAGACAGAAACGAAAACCAAACTTATGAGAGCTGTTCACTGATTTGTAGAACTTCCACTCTATCTTTTATTGGGCGCTCTGTGTGGCTTGGTCTCGTTGGCATTATCTCGATGTACGTCATCCATGACATCTGCTGTTGACAGGCTTAACAAGGATGCTGGGATACCAAAGGCTATATTTCCTGTAATGGGTGGCTTAACTGTTGGTATCATAGCTTTGGCATACCCTGAAGTCTTATATTGGGGTTTTGAGAACGTGGATATTTTGCTGGAATCTCGTCCATTTGTGAAGGGTCTTTCGGCTGATCTTTTGCTTCAGCTGGTAGCGGTCAAGATAGCTGCAACCGCTCTGTGTCGGGCTTCTGGACTGGTCGGTGGATACTATGCTCCTTCTCTCTTTATTGGCGGGGCAGCAGGAATGGCCTATGGAAAGTTTATTGGTCTTGCTTTGGCTCAGAATCCTGAAATCCATCTCTCTATCCTGGAAGTGGCATCGCCACAAGCTTATGGTCTGGTACTGTTCTTATGTGGCTAATGTTCAAACTAATAATTGTCTTAATTTCAGAGTCTCGTTTTTGTTCACCTGGCAAAATTTTCAATAGAGAACGAAAAATCAGTATTTTCGGGTTAATTGAGAAACGGGTGCTAAAATTTTGCAGCTTCATGCCAATGTTCTCTTTGTCAAACATTGTTTTACAGGTTGGAATGGCTGCTACACTTGCGGGGGTTTGTCAAGTTCCTCTTACATCGGTACTACTGCTATTTGAACTTACACAGGACTATCGTATAGTGTTACCCCTACTGGGAGCTGTAGGCATGTCTTCATGGATTACATCTGGACAATCAAAGAGACAAGAAACTAGAGAAACAAAAGAAACTAGGAAAAGAAAGAGACAAGAAGCTGTACAGCCTCTGACGTCACAGCCTGTGGCGTCATCTGCTGATGAATCATCAATGAATAACCTTTGTGAAGTTGAAAGTTCTCTTTGCATTGATGATTCAATCATCCAAGCTGAGGAGCTGCCAAAGAGTATCTTTGTTTCAGAAGCCATGCGAACAAGATTTGCCACAGTTATGATGAGCACGTCTTTGGAAGAGGCAATAACTCGTATGCTAATAGAGAAACAATCCTGTGCGTTGATTGTTGATCCGGACAATATTTTCCTCGGTCTACTTACACTTTCAGACATTCTGAAATTCAGCAAAGCAAGAAAAGAAGGAAACAAAGGACCCAAGGTACGAATTTCAATAGTCTGTTCGTTCCTCAACCACTGAAATAACTGTATCTATCTTGTGGTAACCTGATCAAATAATGGAACTATTTCCTTGGTTTAGGAGATTTTTGTTAATGAAATATGTTCGATGAGCGGAGGAGGATGTAAAGTGCCGTGGACTGTTACACCTGATATGGATCTTCTCGCTGCCCAAACAATCATGAACAAGCATGAAATTTCTCATGTTCCAGTCGTTTCAGGCAGCATTGATTCTCGCAGAATACACCCTGTTGGGGTCCTAGATAATGAATGTATCACTGTAACACGCAGGTATGCCAACATTTATCTTCCCTCAGTTTAACTTCTTCATGTGGAATTTTTTATTTTTTTTTCCCATTTCACCGAGACTTCCATATGGCATGAGTTTGTGTGGAGAGTCGTGAGTTCATATAACTTGAGGTTCCAAGTTTCTCATATTGGATGTAGTTGAAGTTAAACTAGCGAAAGTAATTTTACTTGCAGCTTTTTGTTTGCTCATCAAAGGAAAGGAATAAGTAGCGAAGTCCCGTTTGCTAGATTTTTTATTCTTAGAACAGTCAACTATATCTAGAGTTAATACGAAAGCTATTGATCTAGTGAACAAGTTTCATCAACTCATTTGAAACTTTTCTATGCATTTCTGCTTTTTCCCTGTGTAGATGCTGCACTGGAAATGATACTGGTTTTTCAAAAAAATTACTCTTTTTTTTTATTCTGGCAGAGCTCTAGCAACCAGAATGTTCCTCGACTGTGACAATTCGCTGCATTCGTAAACGGGTTTGCTTTGTAATGTAGCTTTTCTTGAGACCAGGATGATTTCAATATTTTTCTTCTGTGAGGCTTGGGGACAATTTTTGCTCCTTGTATTAAGAGATTTGGGGAGAAAATAGTTGGGGGGTGCAGCATGGGTAGAAGTCCGTCTTCCATCTGTTGGTTGAAACGGTGGAAGCGCTCCCATATCCCGGTTAAGGTGTTGAGCAATCCAAAAGGAATACAAATACGGAACGTGGGTCTTCAGAAGCTTTTATGAGACCGCAGATACTGTGCTCAGGTGATTCCTTAACATTCCATCTTATTTTTTACAGATTGCTCTGTACCTTACTCAATATTTGTCGATTTTGTAAATTGCTACTTGGCTTATATCATATTAAGAAAGTTTTGACTACTTGAAGACTGTGACAGTGTCAACATTTGTAAGGGTTTCTCTTTTCCACTATTTTTTCTATTTTGAAGAACATGAATTGTTATGGAAACTCTGGAGTTTCTTGAAATCCAGCACTGAAATGCCCTTATATTTGGTGTCTCTCTTGCTGTGACCCGCAACGGCATTTTCTCTTCTAAATTATATGGAGATTTTTCTTCAAGCAAATTCCTAGAGAAAACAGTGGTCAGGCTATTGTGGTGGTTAAACAACCATTCTGAAACCATTTTAGGTAATGAGTAAGCAACCCACATGGGTTGAATGACCTACCTAATCCATACTTACCTTCAGCATGGTATTGCTAGTACCCTCAACACGCATGGATACACATGCTATATAACTATTCGGGTGTGATTCCATCATTACTGAAGAATGGATCAAGCAAAAGGAAAATTTTGTGTTACCGGAGCTTCAGGCTTCTTAGCTTCTTGGCTTGTGAAGAGGCTTCTCCTTGAGGGATATGAAGTTATCGGAACAGTCAGAGATCCAGGTTTTTCTATCCATCTTGTTTCCTTTTCTTGATATGTTTTTGGTACCTGTCATTGCTTTGAAATCGTAATATGCTAGCCAAGTGAGACTCGGTTAGTTTCCTGTTTTGACAGGAAATGAGAAGAAACTCGCGCACCTTTGGAAATTGGAAGGGGCAAAGGAGAGACTACGGTTGGTGAAGGCTGATTTAATGGAAGATGGAAGTTTTGATAACGCCATAATGGGATGCCAAGGAGTTTTCCATACTGCTTCTCCTGTGCTCAAACCTACCTCTAATCCAGAGGCAGGCCACTACAACTTTTTTTCTGGTCACAATATGCTTAATGTATCATTTAATAGATTGTCTATTCTCTTAAGACTTTTTTATTTCTTGTGATCTGATAGGAGGAGATTTTGAAACCAGCTATAGAGGGCACATTGAATGTACTGAGATCATGCGGGAAGAATCAGTCCCTGAAGCGTGTGGTTCTCACTTCATCCTCTTCAACAGTCAGGATCAGAGATGATTTTGATCCCAAAATCCCTCTTGACGAATCAGTTTGGACCTCTGTGGAACTCTGCAAGCGTTTCCAGGTATAATCATTCGAATAGCCTTTTCTATAAACTAAAAGTGCATGGTATCTATTTTTGCTCAACACAAAAAGTCATATTAGCTAACAGTTTGTGTAAATGCATTTCACAATGTGATGCGACATGGCAAACAAAGGTCTGGTATGCTTTATCAAAGACATTGGCCGAGCAAGCTGCATGGAAATTCTGTGAAGAAAATGGTATTGACCTTGTTACTGTTCTACCATCCTTCCTTGTCGGACCCAGCCTGCCTCCTGATCTGTGTTCTACCGCATCCGATGTCCTCGGATTGCTGAAAGGTACTCTCTAGGCAACATCACCAGAATAGTTCTCTACCAGTAATGTTACAAATGCTTATAACTTGTTATTCGACACAACAGGAGAAACAGAGAAGTTTCAATGGCATGGACAGATGGGGTATGTTCATATCGATGATGTGGCACGAACCCACATACTCGTTTTCGAACACGAAGCAGCCCGAGGCAGATACATTTGCAGCTCAACCGTTGTCAGCGTAGAGGAGCTAGTTTCCTTCCTATCCGCTCGTTACCCATCACTTCCTATCCCCAAGAGGTCTGACACTGAACTTTTAACCTTTTTATCAAACAATATTATACTTGAAAAACCAGACGATAATCTTGTCTTTGAAAATTTCAGGTTTGAGAAACTAAATAGGCTGCATTACGACTTTGACACTTCAAAGATAAAGAGTCTCGGGCTCAAGTTCAAGTCCCTTGAAGAGATGTTCGATGACTGCATTGCCTCATTTGTCGAGCGAGGTTATTTATCTGATGTTGTTCCTTAGTTCTGAGACTCAAGAATATGTGCAATTAATAAAGATTGGTCTGAGATAGTAGTGTAATCAGTAAAAGTGGAAAACGTACAGACAAAGATAAAGTGAGAAAAGTCAAGAAGGTTTCTCACTAACTTTCTCCATAATTGCGCCATTTGGCATCTTAATTCGATGTAAAATGTTCAATAAGACTCAAGAGTAAACACCCTATGGTTCACAACTCATCTAATGTGAGAACGCAATGGAGACTTTATTGTGAGAAAGTGTTGGAACCATCTCTTTAAACCTACGGTAACGGTCTTCCAACAGCAGGAAGATCTTCCCTAATGTCTTTGTGTTTTTAAGCATAAGTTCCACGAATGAAGCCAAATGCTTTGACTCTGCATCCCAGCGGGACTTGTTCCAACGGGACTTATTCCAGCCGGACTTGTTCCAACGGACCCCATCTTTTGATCTCCAGCATTGAGCCGGATTCAAGCCTTGCAATGCCAAGTAGTTGTCAAGTTGCTCTCCCTGTTGCAAGAGAACAAAAAAAATCATGCTTCTTGGATTCGATGATAGTTAGATTAGAATGGCAAGGAATATAACAGAGGTTTTATGGTAATATATACCGGCATGGTGTTGCAATGGCTTGTCTGAACTGCTAGCTTCTTTAAATCAGGTGAGTTTTGTAACACCCTTTCTATACCAGGAATAACATACTGAAAGATCTTTGTCTCAAGTGTCAACGCTTTGACCTTTAACATCGGAAAAGGAACACCACGAAGCTCGGCAAGAGATAAAATCTAAAGCAAAGTATCATTCATCATAAACTATATATATACATAGATTTAAACGTTCCTAAACTTACACAAAAATCAAATCCTAATGAAAACTCATCCATCGGCAAACGTTTCTGAAACCAACTGATCCTAGGCATTAATTAGAGAATACAAGAAGGAGCCCAAAACGTACCTGAAGAAAGTTTCCCCCAAAAGTAAGCTTCTCTACATGCTGTAACTTTTCTAGCATCTTTAGCACCATGACTTGAAGAAAATCAGCGTTCAAGGTTCTTTCGTCCGGTTTAAAGCAAATGTTCAGATTAGCTTCGGTTAAAGACGAGGCATCAACTAAAGTACATTGTAAATGAGAGATTCTCAAATGGAGACAATGGATGTGTGGTGCCACAATCTGCGTTGGCCCCGGAACCCAATTGTTGCGCTCTACTACTAATGTTGTCAAATGCAGTGATTTGCTGAGATCAAGAAACATAAGTTCATCGCAATAACACAATGATAAGCTCTCGAGAATGGGACAACCAGAAAGAATCTTAGCCATGGATTCATCAGAGAGACTACAACTAATCAAGGACAGGTTCTTGAGAGATGTCCAAGACACGGAGGATCTGGGAATCATATCAGAATGGTGTAGCTTAACGGTGAGTTGCTTGAGAGAGGAATTGATGTAGAAGAAATCTGGAATAGTATACTCGTCAAGCCAGAATTCCAGGGACAGATTCTCCACGCGGCGGGACATGACGAACTCGATCCACCCGTCCATGTGGGGAGCATCGTCCATCCTGCTGGTACAGAGGTGAAAATGCATCATCTTGGGAGCATTGTAACGAGTTAGGGTCTCGTTAAAGCAAGCAGCCTTCAGTGTAGAGCTGCTATCGAAGGAAAGAGAAGGTGTATCGCACCATACATGCCTCCATCGTTTTGACAAGAGGGAATGTTGGATGTGATCAAGTCTTCATCTTATTTTATTATTTTAGAAGAGTCAT
>OVAY01000556.1:0-52726 GCA_900406395.1 Kernera saxatilis
TAAATTTTAAATTTATTATTTTTTATGTTTTTAATATTTTCGAATAAATTGAAATTTTTTGGATTTTTTGGATTTTCTTTGAATTTTTTGAAAATTATTCAATATTAATAATTCAATTATCATTAACGGTGTTAAACAAAATTAGCGTTGACCGTTAGTCAACCCTCAATTGTGCATACTTTATGTTACTTGGAGGTTTGTTTAAGAAAAATAAATTAGTTGAATGTTTAAAATGNAAAAGTAAAAAAATTGGAGGTTTTTTATGGTAATTTCCCTAGAATAAAATGTGTGGGTTGAACAATCTATTATTACTAACTGATTTGGACATCATCCCGACACTCGCTAAGTACTAAGGTACTCATAGATATACCTTAAGTATACTATTACACACAGTACTGATTACACATTTCATGTTATCGTCCCCTGAGATTCTATGAGTCTACCACCCAATTATCGGAAGAAGCTCAAGAGGAACTTTCTTAACAGTGACGACATCACCAGACTCTTCCATGTCCATATCTTTTTCTTCAGGCATTTTCCAATCAAAGAAGTAAAGCAAGTTCAAGAGTCCCAATTCAACGGTCGCAATCCCAAAAGCCATCCCTGGACACATCCTCCGTCCATAACCAAATGGTAACATCTCAAAACTCTGTCCTTTGTAGTCCACAGGATAATCCATAAACCTCTCCGGGGTAAACTCTTCTGGATCTTTCCAGTGTTTAGGATCCCGTCCTATCGACCATGCGTTAACCATTACAATGGTTTTTGGCGGAATGTCGTAGCCTTGAATCTTGATTTGACTCATTGTTTCTCTTGGGAGTAACAGAGGACCTGGTGTGTGTAGTCTTAAGGTTTCTTTCACCACAAGCTTCAAGTATTGAAGCTTATCGAGATCTTCTTCTGTGATTCTCTCTTTTGGTTTGATTCTAATGCTTGTTCGAATCTCATCTTGAGCTTTCTTAATCACTCTCGGATTTCTAACGAGCTCTGCCATCGCCCAAATCATGATGATGGCACTTGTGTCCACTCCAGCCAGAAATATATCCTGGTCAAGAAAGATGATTAGGTTAGGTTAAGGTTCAAGAATCATGAAATAAAGATTCTTTTCTTACTGAGATGACTCCATGGAGATGGTCGATTGTGAGCTTGAAACAATCATCTTGTTCTTGTTTATCTATCATATCCAACATCACATCGACAATATCAGGACGATCTAGAGTTGTTACTCCATGCTTATTCTTCAAGTGATTATCAACCACTTTCTTCACAAAAGCATCAACCACAACGAAAGCGTTATGAAGTCTCTTATGTTCACCTAACAAAAAGTCCATAAACCATCCGAGACCAGCAATAGGGAAAAGATCAGAAAATTTGAAAGACATATTTGTCAGAGCTTCAAACAACAATTCTTCGATCTTTTCCTTATCGATATGCTTGCTTTCAAAGAAATTCTGTCCAAATGCAGATCTGAATATGATACTCGCGGTTAGGGAGAAAAGGGTTTTGCTCACATCCACTGGAGATTGCTTCAAAGCTGAATTTGTAAGTTTCTTGATCATCAAGTCATTTTCTTTCTCTCTGATATACCTAAAAGATCGGACCTTTTTCATGTTGAAGAACTCGAGAATAGCAAGCTTGCGAAGTTCTCTCTAGTCCTCGCCGTATGACGCAAGACCAATGTCTTTACCCTTACGCGAGAATGTCTGCATCCCGAGAGTCTTGGGTCGTGTACAGCACTCTAGGTCATTGGTTTTAAGAACTTCTTCTGCTGCTTCACTCGATTAGATTACGACAACTGGGACCAAACCTAAACGGAGAAGCATCACGGGTCCGTGTTTCTTGGAAAGATCGTGAAGACATCTGTGAAGCAGTCCTCGGAGCTGGTGCAGGTTTCCGATGAACGGAAGCTTTAGTGGTCTCGGAGGAAGATTCTGTTTCGAGCCTTTGATCTTCTTGGTGTAAATTAACGACAAGCGAACGGGGAAGAATAGAAGCAAGAGGAAAGACAGAACAATCACCATTGTTTACGTTTTCCTCTGTTTTGTGCTCTGATTTTTTTTTTTTTTTTGGGAGATGGAGAAACAAAGTGTTAAGACAAAACAACAACGTTTCACGTTTTGAAACACGGAACGCACCGGTCCGCGGTTTGGATATATACAAAGTTAGGATTATAAGACAAAAAGAGTAATATTATTATTTCGCAACATAAGTCGGTTTGTATATATATATATATACATATATTGATACATTTTAGAGTTACATGTCGTTTATTGTATGTGAGGATAAGCCTTGAGATGAAGACTGAGAGCAGCAACCGAACAAGTGCAATTTAATAAACCATACAAGGCCAAGTAAACGAACGTTTGGACCGGTGGTAGTGGTCTAGCAAACCAAGTAGCGGTTCAACACAGAAAAGCTTTTTAGTAAAAAAAGTATCTTCAGTTCTTCACAGAAAGATTCTCTGTCACGATAGGTAGGTAGACTGAGAGAGTGAGGTTAAAAATTCTCGTAAAATACGTGTAAATATCAGATGTGTGAAAACCAGTCTTGAGTTTTCTTAAATGATATTATCAGCAATATTTTCTGGAAAAAAGAAAGAAAGAAGAAGAAAATTTAACTACCAAAAGAGCATGTGATATCTGGTAGTACTGGTACGTTACACCATGTAAGCCTCCTGCATTTACAAATTATTTTAAAGCAGATAATTGATTTTAGCTGTTTTTCCCTTTATAATTACTAAGTTTTTTTTTTTAATTTAACGTACTAATTTTTAAAATTTCAGTAATAAATTTTCAGCATAATTAGATAATATTATAATATATTGTATATTCTTATTCTCTTATACGATTTAATAGGTTAGATAAAAAAAATTGTCGGCAACAAAAGAAAAAGACAATATTTAAAATACTAGATTTTATGTTTTAGTTTCCGAAATTGTCATTTAAAATTCAAAATTCTAAAAATACCACAAGTGACAAGACTTTAGGTTTAGGATGAGTTACCAAATGATTTACCTACTCTTACTATATAAATTGATAAGAACCTTTCTTAAATCTAAATTTGTTATATTTTGAAAAACTTATGAAATTTTTTTTTAAAGTCTTATGAAATATTTCTAAACCTATCTCTGTTTAAAAAACTTATGAAAAAAATTCTAAACATGTTTTTTTAATGGTATTTAAGATATTTCTAAGCCATCTCCTAAATTAAAACATAAAGAAATGACCAAAATAACCTTGCAGAGAAACATGAAACCGAGATCAGCCTCGTTATCGCCCAACCCCAAATCGGTAACCCAATCCCACGACCACCGAACTCCATCAAAACGGCGTCACATTTCTGTCGACCCATGAGGAGACCTAAAAAACCCGGTTATCCGACCCGATTAGAAACCTTTATCAGCTCCAAGGTAGGTCTTACCGAACGGCTCGACCATGACACCTGCACTCGCCATCACAATGTACCGTTTTCAAAACGCATTAAAAACATGCCACGCGTCGAGACTGACGTCTTCCACGTAGAGCCTAATGAGAACTTGGCGGGCCACGGGGTTCACGTGGCGGAATTTAAGGCCAGCGAATGTGAGACAAAGACATACGTGAGTGCCACTGCCACGAGGAAGAAGTAAAGGACATGTCTCTGGGAGAACGTTAGGGTCACGTCGAGATCGGCGACTACGGTCTGATTCGACTGGTCTTTTGCGTTAGCGTTGTAGCTTGATATAGACTCGAACTCGAAGCGTCACCGTTTTGTCGTCTTCCCCATGAGTGTGACCAGAAGCGAGATAGAGAAACAGAGTTAAAGACGTGTTGAAGACGGCAACATTATTCGGTTCAACATTATCCCTCTTCAAAACCTCTAGCGACTATCCCCAACCCCTTTTTAGTAGCAGATTATAAATCCAATAAGAGAAGGGGAAAGAAGACTTTTGACCCCAATAATAATTCGCATAAATATTTATTCATTCATATCAATGTTATAGAAAAATTATAGAACAAATATAAAAATAATAATTTTGACCAAAAAAAAACGAATTAAAAACAAACATATTTACTTATTAAAAATATAATAAAAAACGAAAATATAATTAAATAATTGAAAATAGTGTTTCAATAGTGCATAAAAATTAAATTAATATTCGGTAAATACCTCTCAAAATAAGTTAAATAAATATTATGATTATATATTCTATAATTATTATTGACAATAATTACATTTTAAGATATATTTCTACATGAAATCAAAATTTAAAATTGAATTTAAAATTTATATCAATTTTATTTTAAATTTAAATTTAATATTGAAAATTAATATTTTGGGCGTTTTTATATTATTTTTAATTTAAAAAAATGATTTTCAATTAAAAGTTATTTTCAATTTTCATTCCTCCTCTACATTTTACTTCTCTTATTGGGTCATAAGTATATATATATATATAAAAGATATGAAAATGTTGTCAATATCTATCCAAAAATATCTCGGTCGTCCAATTATATATCTTTACTTCAACTATATTCCACGTCCTTCCACACTTTTATTTCCCACATGCTTTGTAATTGTTTCATTAAGCCATTTTCTTCTATGTTGCGCAGGACTTGTGGCTTCGTTTTCAAGTCCTAGTTTCACATATTCGTCTACAATCCATTCTTTTCCATTCTTAATCAGATGGGACAAGCTCACTCCAATATTCTCACGCCACGTTTTCCTGTAACTTTCAGCATGGAAGTATCTCCAAATCGATAAATTTATTTGAGAAAAAAACTTGCAGAATATCAAATTAAGTGGTCCTACTAGATTAAATCACGCCTTTGTCTTATTTATTTCAACAAAACTCCATTCGAACTACTCTTTTCTCGGGTCCAACAGGTTTGTGTTACCCAACAAACTATGCTCTATGTTCCATCTTCTTTGTGTTACATTTTTCTGTTTCAGCTCATCCAAATCCACATTTTCATAACTGACCTTGAGATGATGAGATCATATACAAACCATTAATTAAACACTGTGTTTTGTGAAGAATAAAAATGTGTCCTAGTTATTATTTTTATAATCTTGAAAAGCATACGAACTAGTTTTATTTAGATAAAATGATGCTACACCTTATTTAATAGTTTTATGGTGAACTTATTTTAGAAGATGAAAGATCTTAATGCTTAACAGGAACGAGCAGAAGATCATGTTTCTTGTAAATAGTGAGTCCTGGAGCTTCTTCCATCTTCATATCCTCACCTTTCATTCCTTCTGGTAACTCCCAGTCAAACCGATTCAGCAGATTCGCCAGACCAAACTCAACCATTTTAGTCCCCATGTACATTCCAGGACAGATTCTTCGACCACTTCCAAACGGCAACAACTCAAAGTTCTGTCCTTTTGCATTAATGTTATTATCCATAAACCTCTCCGGATTAAACTCTTCTGGATCTTTCCAGGCATCGGGATCGCGCCCGATAGCCCAAACATTCACTTGAAGACGTGTATTGACTGGGATCGTGTAGCCGTTGATCTCAAATTCAGTCATTACTTCTCTTGGAAGCAGAAGAGGTGTTGTAGGATGAAGCCTCCATGTTTCTTTGATCACCATTTTCATGTACTCGAGCTCCTCTGTTTCTTCTAAGCTGATTAGTTCTTTGCTCCCAAATTTTTCTCGGATTTCGGATTGAACTTTCTTCATCAGCCGCGGGTTTCGGGAGAGTTCTGCCATAGCCCATGTCATCGTTATTGCAGAAGTATCGATTCCCGCCAGAAGAATGTTCTAAGACAAGAAAATTAAGCATGTAAGAATCAGGTCAAACATCTAAAAGGTATTGTGTATATTTTTTTTGTTGTACTTACAATCAAGAGTGCTTTGATATTGTTTCTTGTGAATTTTGCATGTCCAAGAACAACTTTTTCCTTCTCCAACTTCATGAGAAGGTCCACGAAATCTTCATTCTCTTCTTTGTCCTTCTTTAGATGCAGATCAATCATCTGTTCACAGAAGGCATCGAGATCTCGTGCACTTCCCTCTCTCCGTTTGTGTAAACCCGTGAATCGATCCACGATCCAGCCAACATAAGGATAAAAATCCGCCGCAGAGAAGCTCCCTAAAATCTCAAGTGCCTCAGGGACTAACTCGTTGAACCTCTCATTGTCAAGCACAGTGTCCTGGAAACTCACACCAAATGAAGCCTTACACACCACGCTAACAGTTAAAGAAAGAAGCTTCTCGCTCAAGTTAACTGGAGTTCTCTTAGAGGCTGATTCAGCGAATGAAGCAATTAGTTTCCTCATCTCCTCATACTTTATGGGTTGAATCGAGTGAACTCTTTTGATGTTAAAGAGCTCCTGAACAGCAAGCTTCCTTACTTCTTTCCAGTAATCATCAAAAGGAGAGAAAGCAATATCTCGATAGTTGTAAGAGAGTTTCCTTGAGCCTGAAGAAACCATTTTTATGTTGAATCAAATTTTTTTTTTTTTAAAAAGAAACTTTAATTAGTTACACTACCTGCTAATGCTGGACGGCTACAACAGTTAAGGTCAAAGACTCTTAGGGCATGTCTTGCTGTATCAGGAGTAGAAACTACGATCGTTGGGACTGTACCAAGCTTCATAAATATCACAGGACCATACTTTTTGGAGAGTCTCCATAGAGACTGGTGCGGCAATTCTCCGAGCTGATGCAAGTTTCCGATGAGCGGAAGCGTTGGAGGGCTCGGAGGAAGTTTGGAGTTTGAGGGCTTGAACAGCTTAAGGAAAATTATGGAGACTAGGGCAAGGACTAAAAAGTAGAAGAGATAGAGAGAGATTGCCATTTTTTTGTTTCTCTTAATTGTTTGGGCTGTGTTTTCTGTTTCTCAAAGAGTTTCACTGAAACGGTGTTATATAAGCCAAATTATTACCTTCGTTGTGAAAAATGTGGGATATATGTATGATAACTTTTGTGTGGAAGATAATTATTTGAGACAAGGCTCAGTTAATGCCATAGCCCGTTAGGTTTTATTCATTGTTCTGATGTATAATGTATTTGGTCTCCTTTGTGTGTACAGATGCATGCACTGTGTTCTGGACCTTCTGGTGTAGGGTTGATTATTTTGATTCAATCACGGTTATTTTTTGGCCAATTTGCAAGTAAACCAAGCTATGTACAAATTTAGCTTGTTTTCATTTTTTCCGTTCTCCTATTTATCTTTTGAAAACTTGGTTTTTATGACGAACTATGTATAGCTCTAGGTGTGGACAATTCAGTTAATATTTTACTTTCATATATGTTGGTTTTTTTTCACTTCGGTATTCTTACATCTATAAACCAAATAAAACCGTTTGTATAGTTCGACTTGGTTTTGGTTCGGTTTGTTATAATTTGGTTTGGTTCAATTTATATTTTTTGTTTAGATTCAGCACGGTTTTAGTTAAAAACAATCTAACAATATAAATAAATATGATGTAATTAATAGTACATATATATATATATATATATATTATATGAGTACATATATTTTTGATTTGCTACAGAAATTTCAAATTATTTTTTCTGATAAATTGTCAGTGATATGTCGGTAGATATAGCAATTATCATGATCAGTATGAGGAACTATATCTCTAAGAGCAGAGCGTTCCTAATATTTTTGAGGCTAAAAGCAAATTTGTTGAATTGTTGGCTTCGTTTATTTCCTTAAAAATAAAATATTTAGAATTTTATATATTTAGATATAAACCCATAAGTTTGAAAGCAAATTTGAAAAAAGAAACTAACAGTTTTGTTCTGGTTTTTTTATTTAATATTTATTATTTGGTTTATTATCTGTCCACCATCCCATGAGTCTACCGCTCCTTCTAGATTTCGTCCTGGACCTCGTGGTCAGGTGGTAAAGAAACAGGCCTAAAACGTCAACACGTTTCAAGTTTGATCCATCTATTGCGTGAAATTACAACACATTATTCCTGGACATCCACACAGATATGAATCCTTGCTTTTGGGCTCATTTGCATATCTGGAGTGAGAGTCTATCTGTGGGTTACACTTCCTCCAGAAGATTAGTCTGGTCCCTCCATACATTTAGAATTTATCCCTAAATTATAAAAAAAAAAAAAAAAACTCCGAAAAAAGAAAACTAAGAAAGAACTCACCCTGAAAAAAATAAAAGAAAGAAAAAGGAAATAATATCACAAACTAGTCAATTTTGTTTCGATTTAATATCTCAACGTGACCACTAGACTCATTATCAGTTTTGGAGTGTGGCCTTTTTTATAGCCTCTGAAGTAAAAAATAAAAAATAAATAAAAATTAACAAAAAAAAAAAAAAAGTGTGGCCTCTTTTTTTAGTTAATTACTCTGTGGCCCTAAAACATTTGCTTCACATGCCTTATAAATTAAAATAAATTATAACAATATAAATTGAAATGATGTTATTAATATTACGTATATATTATATGAGTACATTTTTTTTTTATTTGCTACAGAAATCATCAAATTTCTGGTAAATTTTCAGTGATACGTCGGCATACATATATCAATTATTATGATCAGTGTGAAACATGTGACTTATATTGTGTGGAAGAGAACTCTTTCGCAAAAGCTCACTTATTCGCATGATGGTTTGAACATTTTAAAAATTGAGGTCTTAATTTTTCTTTGTCAATTGAATTCTTGAAATTTAATATTTTAAATTGTGAAAATACATTTAGTTAAGTGATCAAAGTTCACCATTACGGATTTTTTTAATGGGAATATTTTAGAAACTATCACATTTTAGAAACAAACTTATAAGATCTACCATAATTTTTTCAAAATGGCGAAAATACACTCACTAAAGTTGTTGTTTTTGTCAGTTAAAACGTAACGTGACTTGACATGACATGACAGTTGCACGACTTTTGTTTTGTCTATCGTTACTTATGTTTAGTCTATCGCTACTTATGTTTTGTCTATCGCTACTTATATTTTATCCATCTCTACTTATATTTATCATATTTATAATGTATCGTATTGTCCACAACTATTTTTTTCCATCACTTATATTGAAACTTTCAAAAAGATGTCTACATAATATTGACTTCAAACGTTTATTTTTCATAGTGTATAATTTATTATCCACTACGTCTATTTGAATTACATGAAATTGGTAGTTCATATAAATAAGAGGTTATGATCAAATACATATTTGAATGCAATATTAAGTGGATAAATTAAAAAAAATTCTAATCTAAATGATGGACATAATTTATGATGGACATTATAAAATGATGAACGGAAATAGTGACAGACAAAACGGAAGTCTGTGTTATAAAATCAAAAAATAAAAATAAAAATCATTGATTATTCTATGCAATTGTCATGTCAAGTCTCAACTTTAATAGAAGGATATTTTCATATTTTACAGATGAATTGTGGTAGTTTCAACAATGTTTTCCCAAATTGTGGTATTTTTCATAATATTTTATTTTTCAATCGTCGACTTGATCTCTTTGCAAAATTTTTGTCCTTCTTCTAATATTTCTCCTGCTCAACACAGTCGAGGAACTTCACGCGTAAACGCATCTTTAACAGATGAAAAGTTCTCTTAGAGGGTGTTATTGGTTTATGTATTTTAATTGATTTGGAAATTTGTATAGAATTTATAAATCATGTGAATTTTAGTTAGTATTTGTAAATCTGTAGGTTTTACCTCAGATTTGAATCTTTGTATTTATAACATTAAATTCCATCCAAATCCACAAAAATTGAATGTGAAATCAAATCCATAAGTAAATCCATAGCATTGAATAACACGTGATTTGAATTAGTATTTATAAATCATAAAACCAATAACACAATAACACTAGATTTGGTTTGGATTTCCAAATCCATTGAAATACCTAAACCACTAACCCCCTTAGACTTTTTACCAAAAAAAAGTTCTCTTAGACATTTCGTGGAAGAGTTGGTTGACTAATAAGACGAGGAACAAAGGAACAAGAGACTTCGTTGTCTTTAGGGTACATTCGATGCTAAACTTTACTTTTTAATCTCATGAAAAACTTTAGTTTAAGTGATCAGTGATCTAAATATCTCACAAGAACCAAGTTGAAATAGAGGGTTTCTTCTAGACATTTCATCGAACACTTGGTTGACTAACAAAATAACCAAAGGAAACAAGAGATTTCGTTCTGTCTAGGTATAATAGATACTGCAATTTATTTTTAATCTCGTTAAGAACTTATTTTAAGTGATCAATGATCTAAATACTTGACAGGAACAAGTAGAAGCTCATTTTTCTTGTTCACAGTGAGTCCAGGAGCTTCTTCCATGTCGATATCTTTGAATGTCATGCCTTCTGGTAACTTCCAGTCAAAATGATACAAAAGATTGGCCAGACCAAACTCCACCATTGATGTCCCCATGTACATTCCGGGACAGATTCTCCGGCCACCCCCAAATGGTAACAGCTCAAAGCTCTGTCCTTTTGGATCATTGTTACTAGTACTATCCATAAACCTCTCAGGAAGAAACTCCTCAGGGTCATTCCAGGTAGCAGGATCACGCCCGATAGCCCAAACATTCACATAAAGCCGTGTCTTGGGTTGTATCGTGTAGCCATTGATCTCAAATTCAGACATTACTTCTCTTGGGAGCAGAAGAGGTGTTGGAGGATGTAGCCTCCATGTTTCTTTGATCACCATTTTCAGGTATTGGAGCTGATCTGTTTCTTCGAAGCTGATTAGTCCTCTGCTCCTAAACTGGTTTCGGATTTCAGATTGAACTTTTTTCATCACTCGTGGATTCCTCGCAAGTTCTGCCATTGCCCATGTCATGGTTATCGCACTAGTATCAATTCCCGCTAGAAGAACGTTCTGTTACAACAACATACAAACATGTCAGGTATTGTTTCGGTAGTTCTTACAATTGGATTGGGAATCTTTGATTAGTTACCATCAAGATTGCTTTGGTATGGTTTCTTGTTAGCTTTTCATTTCCAAGAACGACTTCTTCTTTCTCCAACCTCAAGAGCACATCCACGAAATCTTCAATCCCTTCTTTGTTTTCTTGTCGATGCAGATCAATCATTTGTTCATAGAACGTATCTAGATCTCTCACGCTTCTCTCTCTCCGTTCTTCTAAACCTGTGAACCAATCGATGATCCATCCGACAAAAGGAATAAAATCTGAGGCAGAGTAGCTCCCCAAAATCTCGAGTGCCTCGCGGACTAATTTGTTGAATCTGACATTGTTGAGAACAGTTCCATGGAAACTCACACCAAATGCTGCCCTGCAAACCACGCTAACAGTTAAAGCAAGAAACTTCTCGTTCATGTTAACATGAGTTTTCCGAGAGGCTGATTCGGCCATTGAATCGATCAGTTTCTTGACCTCCTCGTCCTTGATGGGTTGAATCGAGTTAACTTGTTTAGTACTGAATAGTTCCTGAACAGCGAGCTTCCTCACTTCTTTCCAGTAATCATCAAAAGGAGAGAAAGCAATGTCCAGATAGTTGTAAGAGAGTTCTCTTGACCCTAAGGAAGATTCAAGATTTATGGGGTTTTTTCAATCATATGAACAGAGAGATAAAGATCAAGACTTTAGTAGTACCTGCCAAGCTTGGGCGGCTACAACAATGGAGATCATGGATTCTCAGAACTTGTCTTGCTGTTTCAGAGGAAGAAACTATGAGCGTTGAGACTCTTCCAAGCTTCAAAAGCATCACAGGACCATACTTTTTGGAGAGACTCCATAGAGATTGATGTGGTAATTCTCCGAGCTGGTGTAAGTTTCCGATGATCGGGAAGCCAGGAGGAGACGGTGGTTTCCGTTGATGTTGTTGCCGCCGTTTCTTGTGTTTAAAAGCGGCGAGAAGAAGACAAATGAGGAGAAGTGAGACAAGCCAAAAGTTAGCCATTTGTTATATTATAAGTCTTGCGTGTTCTGATTGATGAAGCAAAGCTCATGCGGTGATGCTTATTTATGCACACACATTTAAGCAATTAGTTTAACTCGATTGCTTCTAGAAATGAATATATGTAAGAAACTTAAGCTGGCAATGGCTATTTACAGATGGAAGTTAAAGGGAAGGAACCTGAATATGATTGATGACGACAAACTCAACTGAGCTAAGATTCCTATTTCCTAATATTTGTCAGTCTTTTTATAAACTATGATTTGTATAATGACAATATCGTGCATCATTCTCAGTCAGATTAGCATCATGGCTAGCTACAGGCTACTTACTCATTGTAAAATTCAAGTAATTCCATTTTAGGTAATATGTTTAGCCAGTCCGACACTTAACATAACTCAAAACTCTAAGCTCTAGATATTTTCACATAAACTAAACAAAACAAAAAAAAATGTTTGAAAAAAAAAAACCCATACAAACACAACCATAATCGAAAAATTTGATATAAAAAAAAAAACCCATAAAAACAACCCCTACAGAAACTACCATAATCACAGAGACTAATCTACTCTTTAATCATAAAAATTTGATATAAAAAACAAATTAACTGTGACATCATTTAAGAATAGACATGAATTTGATATTCGAAAAGTTTCAGCTACTCTATATATAGTTGGGTTGGATGAATGATGGATTTCATTGCTCATACATCATGTTATGATTCCACATGGAAAGTTAGAAGGGATCTAAAATATTTTTAATGGTTTAAACAGTACACTAAACTATATGTGACCAATTTTTTTAATTAGAAACAAAAAAAAATATGTATTTTTTTGCTACAATATGTATTGGACGATGTTGCCGCCGCTTTGAGCGTTTGAAAGCGGCGAGAACAAGAAAGATGATTGGGAAGAGAAGTGAAAAAAAGCCAAATGTTAGCCATTTTTATACCTTTTTTCGCTGCTTTAATGCTTTGAGCAAAGCTCACTTCAATAATTTAACTGATGAAGGAGACATAAAATTTGAAAAAAAAGTAGAATAAAATAATCGATGACGACAAAAGAGAGCCGAGGTAAGCTACGATTCCTACGTTAGACAAGATTTTCCTCTTTATTAATGACTTTGAACAATGGACTTCCCACCTTTAAAAAAAAAACAATGGACTTTCTTAGGAGTAGGACATTTCAACTACTTTGTTAGTTTGTCATCACAAATAAAACTTTTTTTATAAACGTAATTTTTTTTTTAACCGGCAAGTTTTGGACCCAGGTCTTATGATGAATGTAGTTGCGGAGTCGCCCCACTCACCAGATTTTATACATGGTTGGTTTGCAGAAATTTTCTTACCCAAAAACGGATTTAACCCCGGAAGCTGGAATTATTCGGATGTTTAGGAGAAAATTGGATATGTGATGCTAAAGTAAGAGAAAAAAAATCATAAACAACAGGAGCAAACAAAATCTAATACATTTTAGCTTATACATATATTGCATTAAACAAAAATAAAATTCAAAAGCCCCAAATTTCCTCAACATGCAACTCTAAGGAGAGTTTCTCGAAATAAATAACAAAACTAGCAGTGAAACAGTGAAAACGAGATTTACAAGAATAGGAGATGACGATAAGAGCCAAAATATCACAAGATTATAACATATCTATAGTAATCTTTATTTTTGTCAACACCATATCCCTATTTTGTCTTCTTTCAATGGGATCTAAAAATATCTCGGGCGTATGGTTCGCATTGATCGTAATAAATGCGATGAATTTCTAATTCACAACAAGAGACGATAACATAGTATCTGCTTGCATTGATTGGACTAAAACATTTCCCCGAGTCCACTTCACTTAGCTCCTTCTGATTAAAAACTAAAATAAGCAAAATACATAATTCAACGAACGAGACTTTGTTGGATTTCTCGATACCGACAGCGTTATCTTCTTTGTGTATAGCGAAACGACATATTCTGGTTATTGACCTTTTCTGTCTACATGCATGTTCATTTATTTATTTTTTTTGTCGAACATGTTCATTTATTTTTGTGGTGGGTTTTAAGTTTTATTTTTATAGCACATTTTTATTTATTGGGTTGTGGGCTTGAGATTAGCCCAAAATTTTATTTATTTATTGGGTTTTATAAGTCAATTCTATGTCTTGAAAGATTTGAAAGCTTGTATTTTATTTTCATCCCTTTGTAGCTTGCCAGTTCAGCGTTGATATTATCCCGATACTTAAAACACATTATGAAAAATGGAACAATTCTTTGACCAATCGGACAATACACAAAGGAACAAGAGATTTCCTTCTATTTTAGGTCAAATCGATGAAGATCTTAGTTTAAGTGATCATTGATCTGAATACTTAACAGGAACAAGTAAAAGCTCATTTTTCTTGGTAACATTGAGTCCAGGAGCTTCTTCCATGTGGATATCTTCGACCACCATTCCTTCTGGTAACTCCCAGTCAAACTGATACAACATATTCGCAAGACCAAACTCCACCATTGATGTCCCCATGTATATTGCAGGACAGATTCTCCGGCCGGTAACAGCTCAAAGTGCTGTCCTTTTGCATCAATGTCACTATCAATAAACCTCTCCGGGAGAAACTTCTCAGGGTCTTTCCAGGTATCAGGATCGCGTCCGATAGCCCAAACATTCACATAAAGCCGTGTCTTGGGTTGAATCGTGTAGCCATTTATCTCAAATTCAGACGTTACTTCTCTTGGAACCAGAAGATGTCCTCGAGGATGTAGCCTCCATGTTTCTTTGATCACCATTTTCAGGTAACGGAGCTGCTCTATGTCATCCAAGCTGATCATTGGCTTGTTCCCAATTTGATTTCTGATTTCGGATTGAACTTTCTTCATTGCTCGCGGGTTTTCATAAGTTCTGTCATTGCCCATGTCATTGTTATTGCAGAAGTACCGATACCCCCAATAAGAACATTCTATCACAAGATCATACAAATTAAATGTTATAATCTTACAATTGGATTGCAAATTTTTTTTATGTACAGTTACCATTACGATTGCTTTGATATGGTTTCTTGTGAGCTTGCCATATCCAAGAACAGATTCTTCTTTCTCAAACCTCAAGAGCAGATCCACGAAATCTTCACTACCTTTTTCTTTTTCCTGTTTATGTAGATCAAACATTTGGGTTTCGTTCTATTTAAGGTACAGTTGATGAAATACTTAGTTTAAGTGATCAATGATCTAAATACTTCATAGGAACTAGTAGAAGCTCATTTTTCTTGCCCACAGTGAGTCCAGGAGATTCTTCCATGTCGATATCTTCGACCACAATGCCTTCTGGTAACTTCCAATTAAAATTATACAACATATTTGCAAGACCACACTCCACCATTGTTGTCCCCATGTAAATTGCAGGACAGATTCTCCGACCACTCCCAAACGGTAACAACCCAAAGTTCTGTCCTTTCACATCAACGTTACTATCCATAAACCTCTCGGGAAGAAACTCCTCTGGGTCCTTCCAGGTATCTGGATCGCGCCCGATAGCCCAAGCATTCACATGAAGACGTGTCTTGGGTTGTATCGCGTAGCCGTTGATCTCAAATTCAGACATCACTTCTCTTGGGGACAGAAGTGGTACTGGAGGATGTAGTCTCCATGTTTCTTTGATCACCATTTTCAGGTAACTTAGCTGCTCTATGTCATCTAAGCTAATCATGGATTTGTTCCCTATTTGGTTTCTGATTTCAGATTGAGCCTTCTTCATCACTCTGGGGTTTCTAGCAAGCTCTGCCATTGCCCATGTCATTGTAATTGCAGCAGTGTCGATACCTCCTAAAAGAATGTCCTACTTACAACAACACATAAAGAAACATGTAAGAATATCATATATTAGTTGCAAGTGGAATGAGTGGGATTACAAATAGAACATATTTGAGTTAACATTCGATAAATTAATAAACATGATAACATCTATTTCAGTTCACAGCTTGAGTTGGTTCAAAAACTAGTGAATTTCGATAAGATATTAAGATAAATTTTTTTTAAAAAAAATAGATCATATGTAAATGTATAGTTTTATTAATATCATAAATTATTAATTATATAAATTTTTTTTTTTTTTAAAAAAGAACTATGAGGCTAGTGTTGTTATTTCTTAAAACTAAAGACTTGTTGAAGTTCATTTCTATTTTTAATTATCATTAAACCAAAAATCTAATGTTGTATAATTATACAAATTTGAAACAGTGAAAACGAAAGTTGAAACTTTTAAAAGCAAAAAGCAGAATTGCTTTGAACTATATTTATACTAGAGGCATTGTAACTATATTTTTCATTATAACTAATGTTTATGCTAGAGGCATTTTAACTATATTTTTTTTTTATAGTTTTTAGTTTTTACCATCAAGATTGCTTTGATATGGTTTCTTGTGAGCTTGTCATTTCCAAGAACAGCTTCTTCTTTCTCCAATCTCAAGAGCAGATCCACGAAATCTTCACTACCTTTTTCCTTTTCCTCTTTATGCAGATCAATCATTTGTTCATAGAATGCATCAAGATCTCTCACACTTCTCTCTCTCCGCCCTTGCAAGCCCGTGAACCAGTCGATGATCCATCCGACATAGGGAATAAAATCTGAGGCAGAAAAGCTTCCCAACATCTCGATTGCCTCACGGACTAACTTGTTGAAACTGTCGTTGCTAAGCACAGTTCCCTCAAAACTCACACTAAATGCTGCTGTGCATACCACACTTACAGTTAAAGAGAGAAACGTCTTATACAAATTGACAGGAGTTTTCAGAGAAGCTGATTCGGCCACTGAATCGATCAGTTTCTTGACCTCCTCGTCCTTGATGGGTTGAATCGAGTTAACTTGTTTATTACTGAATAGTTCTTGAACAGCGAGCTTCCTTACTTCTTTCCAGTAATCATTAAAAGGACAGAATGCTATGTCCAGATGGTTGTAAGAGAGCTCTCTAAGCCCTGAGGAGTGATACAAGATCCATGAAGTAAATATTCAAAACTTTAGTATATGTGTTGTGAGATTTACATTACCTGCCGATGGAGGACGGCTACAACAATGGAGGTCATGGTCTCTTAGAGCTTGTCTTGCTGTTTCAGGGGAAGAAAGTATGACCGTTGGGACGTTTCCAAGCTTCACAAGCATCACAGGACCATACTTCTTTGACAGATTCCATAAAGTTTGATGTGGTAAATTTCCGAGCTGGTGTAAGTTTCCGATGATCGGAAAGCCAGGAGGAGAAGGTGGTTTCCGGTGTTGCCGACGCTTTGAACGTTTGAAAGCGGCGACAAGTAGAAAAATGATTAGGAAGATAAGTGATAGAAGCCAAATATTAGCCATTTGTTTATCTTTTTTGTTTTTTTCTCTCTGAGTTAGATGATGACTCGTGAAGAAAGCTCATACCTTAATATATACAACTTTGAGCAATGCTACCTTCTATAATTGAATGATGAAGGCGACATGAAAAAATAGACAAAAATAATAAAACTAATGATGAGGAAGCTTTAAACTTTTGACAAATAATAGATGTTGGACAATTCTACTATTTTGTCATCATACATAATAGATTTTTATTAAAAAATGTTTGATTTTAGGACATTAATTTCTACTATTTTGTCATCGTACACAAACTTTAGATTTTTTTTTATTTTTTATGAATGATTAAGCTGTCTTCTTCTGTTTCTTCAGCTCAACGGAACCAAGGATACCCAAAACCCAAATTCAAGTTGCACAGATGGAATATTTCTATTGGACATTTCGTCAAACACTTGGTTGACAAACTAAAAAAAACACAAGATTTGGATATGCAATTACCTGCCGACGATTATAACAAAGTGATTAACACGATGATACAATTTACTGTAATCTCATGAAAAGAACTTAGTTTAAGTGATCAATGATCCAAATACTTAACAGGAACAAGAAGAAGGTCATTTTTCTTGCTCACATTGAGTCCAGGAGATTCTTCCATGTCGATATCTTCGACGACCATGTCTTCTGGTAACTCCCAGTCAAAATGATACAACATATTCGCAAGACAGAACTCCACCATTGATGCCCCCATGTATATTGCAGGACAGAGTCTCCGGCCGGCCCCAAACGGTAACAGCTCAAAGTTTTGTCCTTTTGCATCAATGTTACTATCAATAAACCTTTCTGGGAGAAACATCTCTGGATCTTTCCAGGTATCGGGATCACGTCCGATAGCCCAAACATTCACATAAAGCCGTGTCTTGGGTTGAATCGTGTAGCCATTTATCTCAAATTCAGACATTACTTCTCTTGGAACCAGAAGAGGTGCTGGAGGATGTAGCCTCCACGTTTCTTTGATCACCATTTTAAAGTAATGGAGCTGATCTATGTCATCCAAGCTGATCATTGATCTGTTCCTCACTTGGTTTCTGATTTCGGATTGCACTTTCTTCATTGCTCGCGGGTTTCTCATAAGTTCTGTCATTGCCCATGTCATTGTTATTGCAGAAGTACCAATGGCCCCAATAAGAACATTCTATCACAAGATCATACAAAGAAATGTTATAACCTTCAGGCATTAATGTTTCAGTATTGATAGCAAATTTTTTTTATGTATAGTTACCATTAAGATTGCTTTGATATGGTTTCTTGTGAGCTTGCCATATCCAAGAACAGATTCCTCTTTCTCAAACCTCAAGAGAAGATCCACGAAATCTTCACTCCCTTTTTCTTTTTCCATTTTATGTAGATCAAACATTTGTTCATAGAACGCATCAAGATCTCTCACGCTTCTCTCTCTCCGCCCTTGTAAACTGGTGAGCCTGTCGACTATCCAGCCGCCATATGGGAAAAAATCCGAGGCAGAGAAGCTCCCCAAAAACAAAAATGCCTCGTTAATGAACTTGACGAATCTGTCATTGTTGAGCACCGTTCCGTGGAAACTCACACCAAACGCTGCCTTGCATATCACGCCTACAGTTAAAGCAAGAAACTTCTCGCTCAAGTTAACAGGTGTTTTCTGAGAAGCTGATTCCGTGACTGAATCGATAAGTTTCTTGACTTCCTCTTCCTTTATGGGTTGAATCGAGTTAACTTCTTTAGCATTGAAGAGCTCTTGCACACAGAGTTTCTTGACTTCTTTCCAGTAATCATCAAAGGGAGCAAAAGCAATGTCCAGATAATTGTAAGAGAGTTCTCTTGGCCCTGAGAAATGATCAACAATCATGGTTTTTATTGAATCCTATGAATAAAAGTAAAGAAAACAAAACTCTAGTATGTGTTGAGTGAGAGTTTACAGTACCTACTAAGCTCGGACGGCTACAACAATGGAGGTCATGGATTTTCAGAGCTTGTTTTGCTGTTTCTGAGGAAGAAAGCACAACCGTTGGGACACTTCCAAGCTTCAAAAACATGACAGGACCATACTTTTTGGAGAGACTCCATAGAGATCGATGTGGTAATTCACCAAGCTGGTGTAAGTTTCCGATGATCGGAAAACCAGGAGGAGATGGTGGTCGTCGTTGCTGCCTCCTGCGTTTGAAGGCGGCGAGAAGAAGACAGGTGATAAAGAGAAGTGACAGAAACCAAATCGTAGCCATTAGTTTTTTGGTATAACGTACGAAGAAATCTTGTGCGTTTATATAATAACATTTCTCACATTTGTGATCATTGCTCTGTAATCAATTGCTCTCTTTTTTAGGAAAACCGAACCCAATTAAATGATGACGATGAAGGAAAAAAAAAATCAAAATTGAATGAATACACGACAAGGCCATAAAACACGTGAATCGCCTGCGACAAAGACAGCTGAGCTAATTCCTTTTTGAAAAAATAATAGTAGGGTTACGTAGAGGATAGGTACCCTTCACATTGTGGGATATCCGATACATATTAATAAATTTTTAGTATATGTATTTTACCTGTTTCATTAATCAAAAAAACAAAAAAAAAAAGATATCTGCTGGTTATTTATCTCATTCAATTTATTATCCGAAATTTGAATTCATTATTTTGGATACTTGGATCTACAAATTAGAACAAAATCAATCGCGAAAAATGAAAAAAATCACAAAAACATGATATTATTTAATCTCCAAGCCTGGTCCGAAAGATAATAAAATATCAATATTGGTTATCCGCATGCAATCCTCGGAGACCAGACCTAACTACATCATTCGCAATACAAAAGAAACATGAATCTATGATTCTGTTCATAGCTAAAGAGTTGTGATAAAAACTCTTAAAAGCTAAAAGATAATCAAAGTATTTACTCGGCCGCCTCTTCCATCACCTGTTCCGCGGTGGCTGGAACCACGGGGTAATAGTGGTAATGTAGCTCGCCAACGTCATCTCCAGAGAGTTTCTTCCACCCTTTAGGCCCAACGTGGTACACTGATCATATTATAGATTGAGGAAAGTTTAATATTAGAATCTTGATATTCAAAAGATGATGTCAAAAGAAGAAGACATGATTGTTCTTTTACCGCTAGCAACTCCACCACTAGCTCCATCACGGAATGTAGCATGGTAGATAGATCTCCTTGCTAACTCCGAGGCTTCTTCAACCGACATATCGAATTTGTATCTGTTGACACAACAACAACAAAAAAGACCATAAGGTTGGTAACGATATTAAGTGTTTGGAGTGTGCAAACAGATCAAGATTAGATTTTGATTTGGGACTGGACTATAAGAGAAGTTGGGTAATAATGTTTCTTGAAATAGAGAAATACCCGCTGTCAAGAACACCATAAGCGTATGGTGAACCCGAACCAACAGAGAACCTGTCTCCCTTAAGCCGTCCTCCTTCATTATCTACATAGTACAATCCAGGGCCCTGTTCCACAAAGCGAGGGATTTTAGTATTTCAACATTTCTCTTTTCTTTAAGCGAAATTTATAGACAGGGAAGGATAGAACGGTAAAGATATAAAGTTTGGTGTACTGACTGTTTCATCCCATCCAGCGATCATTGTGCCGACAGAAAGTCCCATTCCACGGTATGAATAGAGCATGTTGGCAAGAAGCTTTGAAGCTCCTGAAACAGAGATTCTCCTTTTGTTTGCCAGCTCATGTAGACGGCACTACGATAGACAAATAAACCAATATAAAAAAAAACAAATTCCACTTACGCCAATATGTTACAGGATTAAACCGGGACAAAAATTTGTTCTTAGGGTCAATCTCAAAAGTTTTCTAATTCTTGGAAACAGACGGCATACACAACCTTTAAGTCTCCCACAACAAATAACTCAGCTGCTTTCAGAAATCAACAAACTAGCTATACGAACAAAGGAAAGACAATGAGTAACCTAATTGCCACAGAAAATGACAGACACAATTCACCAACAAAATTAAGGTTAGGTACCTTAATTCCAAGATTCCGGTGCCAGAACTGGCAGTCAGCAGCTCCACCAGCCATTGTACCAAGCATATAAGGATTAATTTCAATAATCTTCTTCACAGACTGCGACGCTGAATGGAAAAAAGAAACACATACAAAACATCAGCAATCACACAAATGCCTACTTTCTTTTACTGTACAGTATCATTGGCCAACACAACAAAGAGTCAAAATATGTTTAACAATCCAACACAGAACTAGTCTAAAACCAACAAGAGTCTAACTTAATCTCCACTGTCAGGATCCTTATGCTCATTGTTAAGAAATCTTTAGAGAATTCACAACTAAACAACCTACAGAAATCTGAAATAAATATTAAAAATATTCAAAGTGAAACATACAGATATATCCTCCCATGCTTGCTCGAGAATCAGCAGCTACCATAACACCTTCTTTAAAGATAAACGCGAGTGTGGTTGTACCCTTTGCAGGCTTCACCATCTGTACAGCTTCTTTCTGAAACCCATCAAACTAAAACCAATACAAAAAGCAAATTTTTGGCAATCAAAACCCAAGAGTATATTCCCCTCCACACAAAACACCATTGCAAATTGGAGTCCAAAAGAAATTGAATTTTGAAACTTGAAGCTCACATCGGTTGTACGAGGAAGATCAAACGAAGGTATAGAAGAAAACCCATCAAGCATCTCGCTGCTTGATCCAAACCCAATCATAGGCATAGTTGTCTCGAATCCACTCGTATCAAGCTTCATTGTCAAAAACCCTACAGAACCATCGGAAAATCCGTTAAAATCATAAACTTATCTAGCTTGAGATACACCCTAATCAGATATAAATCAAAGAGCTTCCTCTCACAATTCAAATCGGATCTAACACTAGATTACCTCTGTGTGTGTAAAAACCATAGACCATAATACTTCGTTTTTGAAGCCAAATTAACGACAGTAGGTATCAATTAGAGATTTGAGACATACCTTGCTGAGGAAAAGCAATGAAATCGAGACGCGAAATTAACAAAGCAGAAGAAGTGTGAGAGCTGACGAATGAACGAAGAGGAAAAAGAAAGGCAAAATTATGGAGGGATGTTTCTTGAGCTCCGGGCTAACAGCACTGGACCAGATTTGGGAAATCGGGTCGGGTTGAGTCAATTCGGGTCATACCGCTTAAGGCAGGTTGCATTAAATTCGAAAACATTGTTCATTCTTTTGGGCTTCATGGGCCATTATTGGGCATTTTGCTTTCCATTTTTTTGTTTCCTAATCTTGGGGCTAAGGGTGTTACTGGACAAAAGAATTTCACTTTTTTTTTGTCATGAATCATTAAATTATGCAAATAATTACTAACAAAATCAAAGTATTTAGATCAAATTTATAAAATCATAGGCAAAACATTTGGTATTATTCTTTTCTTTTCGTGTAACATCGATAAGATTAAAATGTCTTTAAAACAGCCTCTTAAGTTTGGAACCTTAATTTCTACTTTGCAAAAACTAATGACGCAATTAAAATCAAACAATTAACAATTCTTGGAGTACCAATGAATACAGAAAATTAATTAATTATTTCTAAAGGTGGCAACCAAAAAAAAAGGAACAGCAAACGCAATCGCAAAACGCTAACGTTTGGTACTGCATCTTCTGGCTCGCATAACTCCTGAAGGAGGACTATTCAAAGAAAAGCTGCAATGAGTATGCAACCAATAAGAGTACCTAAGCAACGTCCCTAAGTTCGAACGTGCGTGAAACGTTCCCCTCAGGTTCAACAAAACCGGTCCGGTTTCAATCTGACGCTGCAGCTCCCGGCTCTGCGTTGGCTGAAGCTGTACTTGACTGCTCACGAGATGAACGTTCGCAAACATCGACATTTTCTTTGGAACCTTGAAAGGCTCAACGTACTGAGTAGCTATGAGTGTGTTGTAATAGTAAAGCTCGAATGTCACATAGCTAAAGTGCACACTGCTTTTCTTGTTTGGGTTTGTAAAGTTTGCTAAAATGGTTAGATCTCCGTTTAGAAGAAAACCCATGTCGAGATAAGCAGCGTTTAGGTTAGCGGCTGAGATGTCGATGTGAGGAGAGCGTGGACGGTACACGAGGTAGACGATAAGGACAATTAGACCGCCGAGAATAAGAATGATCCAGAAAATAGCACAACAAAATGCAGCTGACCATGTCATTGCGTTTGTCTGATCTCTTGCAGGCGGTGGTAACCGTGGGCCACCGCGTTGATGAGGTGATGGTGTTGGAGCGGTTCTCCATGGAGTTGGTTTGGCTATTGGAGGTAATGTTGCATAACCGCCTCCACCGCGTGGTGGTGGTTGTGGTGGTGGTGGAGATCGTTGTTGTTGATGATGATCTTCAGGGGTTAAGAGTAATGGTCTTTTTGCAGTTTTTGGAGTTTTTCGTGGTGGTGGTTTCTCCTCAGGGCTTGATAGTAATGGTATCTTTGCAGAGTTTGAAGTTTTTCGTGGCGGTAGTCTCTCTTCTGGGCTTAGTGGTAAAGGTATAGCGGAATGAGGCGGTTCGTGGATTGGACCTTTACGGTGGCGATCACGAGGCTTGATTAGGATTCCAGGTGGAGCCTTTGGGTGAGACTGTGGGGTTTGGTGGTGCGGAATGGGTGGTTGGTGATGGGGAGATGTTTGTGAGGTCGAGGCACCGCCTTTGACATGTTGATTCTGCGATGGAAGGCGCGCGAAATGAGGGTTGGTTTCATAGTGATGATGAGACATTTAGAGGAAGAAGCTAATAAAGCATCGAAAGGAAATTGAGTCAAGAGTTCAGATGAAAACCTAAGAGTGAGGAGAGGGAGATTTCAACTGTTTCCAAGTTTCTAAATGAGAAAGAGAGAGAGGATAACTTGGTGAGAAGTTCAAGTTTGGATTCTTGTTGTGGGAAATAATCTCTCTAAAAAACAAAATAAAGAAGGAAACTAATACGATGAAGCAAGTAATCTTTTTGTAGATTCCTTGCGGCTAAATCAAAATCAGGCTCTATAGATCAAGCAAAACAAAAAAGAAAGAAAAACTATAAAACATTCTCTATTTCTTTTCTCATTCAAAAGGTTCATTAGGGAAAATTGTAATTACTCAGTCCAATTTCTTTTTATCCGTAGCACCCCCTAAAATCTAGATTCTGATAAATATATATCTGAGAAAATGAGATGAACTTTTAACAAACAATGGTAGCATTTTAGAGACAACTCAAAAGCAACACAAGTAAAATTTTGTCTATATTGGTGAGTGCCTCAATTTGTGAAATGTTTCAGAAAGGAGATGTTGTTGCGTACCGCCTCATTGAGCTATCATCGCCTTGCACTACCCGAGGTTCCTGCTTTTGAGATGGGTTGATCACTAATATGCCTTCTTCGGCATGAATAATGGCTGGAACAGAAAAGACAATTCAAGCAGAGAGGCTTGCGGTAATTAGAGAAGCAGAGCACTGTCCTGTCATGAACTATATAAGACCCCAGAAACAACTTTGAGTACATACATGTACTTCTTGGATCTGAAGGTTTTCCTAATGATTACGGAAATCTTAGGAAAGAGAAGCCTTATTCATTGAGTAATCAAATAATGGTAATCCAAGATTATACCAATTTCCACATCGATTCCATTCATCAAAAGTTCAAAATTAAAAAAAATTCTGGATCATAACTGTGTTATATCACACATACTAGCTCTGATCAACATTAACTCCCAGAAAAATTTAATGGAAAGAAGATGATGAATGGTTATAACAGCACACCGTTGCTTCGGCTCAGCTCTCATAAACCTCTGTAAAGAAGAAAATGAGAAAACCCATTAAAATATGTTGAACCCTATTACAGCTACAGAGTTTATGCTGCAGCAATGGTCGAAGAACAGGACCTAGAGTGTTTCAAAATTCAAGCTTTCTTCATTAACCAAATCATCGAACCAGCCCAAAAGAGTTCATAAGCGGATCAAGTGTGAGTACATGATTCCAGAAATTCCACTAAGCAAACAACAACCATTAAACCATGAATGCGAAGATTTCGGAAATCGGAAATGTACCTGACTTTCTTGATGAGGATCGACTGGAGTTTACGCGCAAAGTCGATGGATTTGATTCTGCGTTCCAGATTCTTCCTGGCAAGAACCTTCTTCTCCGAATTCTTAATGTGGTGAGTCTGCTGCGCTTTTATCAGCCTCTCCATTCCACTCGACTGCATCTTCCTCTGCAAAATCGTCAGCGCCTTGTCCAGATCACCGGAAAATACCTTCACCCTTATCCCTCGCTCCTGCTGCAACTGGTTGTGACTCGCCCGAGTCACTAATCCCGTAACTCGCCTCGCTATCGTGTTCATCTTCCCGAGAAAATGTTATCCTTCACTCGTTTACTGCAAATTTAGCTTCCAAAATCATGGCTGAGAAAGTACAGAGAATTGGAGAGAAAAACAATCCGATCGGAATTCGACTTACCGGTCACTTGTTGGTCGGAATCTCGCCGGAGAGATCAAAAGAGCCAATTGACTGATGAATGAAAATGTCTAGGTTAAAAAGGGCTTAAACTAGCGATGGGGAAAATGAGACAGATCAGAGAATTTAAGTGAAATTATGTAATTGTAACAATCTTTAGTGATGCGTTTGTAAAATATAAAATAACGTAATCCTCTGTTTGATTTAGAGAGTGTTGACTTTGTAGATGAACATTCAAGCCTTTCAAAAAAGCTTTCTTTAACTCCGTCTGTTGAGTGTTTGAGAGTCTCTCCAAGCTCTTCCCTCACATGGCAGCGTTTCGCATAGAGTAAGCTGAAGAACTGTTGCTATCCAAAGAGAAAGAGAGAAGAAGAAGACAGAGAGAGACAGAGGATCGATAGATTAAGCTGGCGACTTTTAGCCCGAGGCGAGCAATGGCGGAGTTGCGGCACTCGAGCTCTCTCGGGAGCCGATCTTCTTCCTCTCCGCTACGTGGCGGCGGCGGAGATGAGGACTCGTCGTCTCCTCACGTACACGATCACTCTCCCAACGGCGGAGACGACGAAGATGGACGCCCACGTCATCCCTCGAGAGATCGAGACCGTCCGATCTGGTCAGTATCTGGGTTTCACTCTTTGTTTCCTTTCCTCGGCGACGATCCTAGGGTTTCTCCTCAGAAGAATAAAATATCGCTCCTGTTGATATTGATTCTCGCCGTCGCAAGCTTGATCTCCGTTTACGGGATTATTAATCACTTGGTAAGTCTTTCTTTCGATCTAAGAATTGAGATCTTCTGCTATTAAAAATTTCCCCTCTCTCAGATTCAAGCTCTATGTTCAAACTGTTGAATCGATTTGGGAAAGTTTTAGCTTGCTTACGAATTCTCTTCTGAAGTAAAACCAAGGGTTTTATTTTGTTTGGGTGGATTGGATTTACATTGTTCTGAAACTAATATCTCTTTTTATCTCTATCTTTATATTTGCAGAATGCACCATATTTGTGTAAAAAAGATGGAATTGTGCTTAACTGCCCTCATGTAAGTGTTTGAACTTTGGAATGTGTTTTGTCAAATGCATAAGATTTGAATCCCCTAAATCGAATTGTGTATTTGTTTGCATTTCTAGGTAAAAGAGTCACCTTCACCATGGGAGAATCCTTTGTCTGCAACAACTTCTTGGAAACCTTGCGCTGAGCGGCGGATTGGTGGAATCTCAGGTATTAAGGGCTAGAGGATCGCCATTGACATTGTCATGTGCTCTTGATCTGTCTTTTCGTGAAAGTTCAAGTATTTTTCCTTGATTCAAGGTTTGTTTGATGTTAGCTTGTTTGTAAATCTCATCAACTTTTTTTTTCCAGATCTTCCTCCTGAGAACGAAACAAATGGCTATGTTTTCATTCATGCTGAGGGTGGTTTGAATCAACAGCGGATTGCTGTATGTATCTTTCATGCTGTTATCTCCTTCTCCTCTTTCCACTGCCCTATCGCGGATCAATATGCAACTAGCTGCTGTTTTTTTTGCCTTTCATTATGGAAGATTGAGTTATGGCTTTTTTCCCCAGATCTGTAATGCAGTAGCTGTTGCCAAGATTATGAATGCAACTCTGATTCTGCCAGTACTGAAGCAGGACCAAATTTGGAAAGACCAAACGTAAGCTTATTCAGCTATTGATTTCATTTCCTCTTCAATTACTTGTCTAAGTTACTCTCTCTATTTTCTCTATAATTTGCTGAATCTGTAAACTTTCCTTTGCAGGAAATTTGAAGACATTTTTGATGTAGATCATTTCATTGATTACTTGAAGGATGATGTCCGAATTGTTCGAGACATACCCGACTGGTTCACTGACAAAGCAGAGTTGTTCTCTAGTATAAGGTTTGCTTGTCAACTCTATTTATTTGTTGACGATATACTTGTTTGAAGATTTCAAAAATGAGCTTGTGGGTTGATGGCGTCATCGGGTGCTCCTTGTGTATATATCTGATTTAAAAATTTATCACTATTTTTTTTAATCAGATAAGATTTTGACGTAGTTATTGCTTGTCTTCTGCAGAAGAACAGTCAAAAACATTCCCAAATATGCAGCAGCCCAATTTTATATAGACAATGTTTTGCCTCGGATAAAGGAGAAAAAGATAATGGCCTTGAAGCCTTTTGTCGATCGACTTGGGTATACTCTATATTCTATAGTTTAGGGCTCAGACTGTCAGAATTTTTCGTATAAATGGTGAATGATATATCCTTGTGGTGTTGGAAAATTTTCAGGTACGACAATGTACCTCAAGAAATCAACAGATTACGATGCCGTGTAAATTACCATGCTCTCAAATTTCTTCCAGGGATAGAGCAGATGGCTGATTCACTTGTTTCTAGAATGAGAAATCGCACTGGAAATCCGAATCCATATATGTATGAGATATCAGACATCTAGAACTTTGTTTTAACTTAGGATCTGTAGCATCCTTTTGACTCAAAACCATCCTTCTCTCTTGTATAGGGCTCTTCATCTTAGATTCGAGAAAGGAATGGTTGGTCTATCTTTCTGTGATTTTGTGGGAACAAGGGAAGAGAAAGCTAGAATGGCAGAATACAGACAAAAGGAATGGCCTCGGCGGTTCAAGGTGACTTGAAAAAAATGCAGTTGTTTGGTGCTTAAACAAACCTCAACCGTTGCCTGAATGAATTTGCTTGACTTGTTTTGCAGAATGGTTCCCATCTCTGGCAGCTTGCCTTGCAGAAGCGCAAAGAAGGTAGATGCCCTCTTGAGCCTGGAGAAGTTGCTGTGATTCTACGCGCAATGGGATATCCAAAAGAAACACAAATCTATGTAGCATCTGGTCAAGTCTATGGTGGCCAAAACCGTATGGCTCCGCTAAGAAACATGTTCCCAAATTTGGTAAGAACACCGGTCCCTGTCTCATCAAATTCTAGGAATCAACATGGCTTAGTCTCTCACAATTGTCCCTTTAAACCAGGTAACAAAGGAGGATTTAGCAGGCAAAGAGGAACTAGCAAGCTTTAGAAAGCACGTAACAAGCCTTGCTGCTCTAGATTTCTTGGTCTGTTTGAAGTCAGATGTGTTTGTGATGACGCACGGTGGAAACTTTGCAAAACTGATCATTGGAGCACGGAGATATATGGGTCATCGCCAGAAATCAATCAAACCGGATAAAGGGTTGATGTCGAAATCATTTGGGGATCCTTACATGGGATGGGCAACTTTTGTGGAAGACGTAGTTGTAACCCATCAAACACGAACCGGTTTACCTGAAGATACTTTCCCTAATTACGATCTTTGGGAAAATCCTCTCACTCCATGTATGTGTAAAGCTTGATGATGCTTTTGTTTTGCATTGTGAGCTGAAAAAAAAAAAAAAAAAAGAGGAAAGAGGAGATGAGTTTGGTCTGGATTTTGTCTGAGGAGCAACAAACTATAGAGATTGGTAGTTTTTTTGTCTTCCCTTTTCCTTATTTTTAACCCTTGACATACTATCTTTGTAATCATTTTGATAATATGTAAAGTTCCTAGTGAAGAAAAGAGTTGCAAAGATACTACCGTCTCGTGGTTTTGATTCCATTCGTAAAGAACATTCTAAACCTTCTAAACCCACATTCTAAACTTAGTCTCTCACAATTGTCCTGAGTCAGGATTAGTGGTCTAGACTAGAATTAAGAGACTTTAAGGTTTAATCAATGTAGAGTTTGTTTGAAACTCCGTTTTGACAAATGCATACGAAAGAAGAGGACTTTGCAGAAGAACAAGACTTTTACGAGTTTTGCCTACTGGATTGGTATATCTTACATCTTTGGAGGATCCGAGAGCTTGCCCCTAGCCTAAGACTCAGTTGGTTCATTTCTGATGCTTGTTCTGATTTCTCTCTAACACAACTCTTTCTTACACTCGTACAACTCCTTTTAAACATGTTCCTCTTTTGTCATCTCAGATGCATATACTGACATTTGTGAGGAGCAGTTGAGTTGTCAAATGGGGCGTGAATGGCAGTTTTGTAATATTCCTTATCAGTTTACTAAAACATGCAAATTCTTTTGAGATATGAGTCATATGACAAAACAGTGTGACAAAAGCACAAAGTTTTTTTTAATAAAAATCGGTTTGTGTCATTTAATTTCTCTAAAATAGCTCAACGGTTACTAATCTAATCCTTACATTCTTCATTTTTGTGACACTAATATAGTAGTACCCGCCATTAACGACAATCGCGTGTGCTAGTCTCTAAGGTTCTCAACAACATAAGAGGCAACAAAATCGAGAAACAAAAAAGAAGGCATCGTAATCGGGTCTCATCGTCGCTATGATCGGACAATCCCTTGAGAGAACCGGGTCGACCCGGTTCATTGTCTTCTTCATCGTCCTCAATCTTTCCTTTTATAGGTACTCCACCTTTTTTCTTCGCTTCACTCCACTGTGTTTTTTTTCTTTCCCTCCTCCGTCTTGAAATTCTCAAGCTTGCTTTGTTGGGTCGATTCTGATTTTGAATTTAAGTCGAATGTTCTTTGTCTGATCGATCGCGAATTTTCAGTGTATCGAGTAACCCAAGGTCGAACGAACATGCGAGCTTTCCTCCAAGAGGATGGAATTCGTATGATTCCTTTTGCTGGACTATCTCTGAAGCTGAGTTCTTGCAGAGTGCTGAAATCGTTTCAAAGCGTCTTCTTCCTCATGGATATCAGGTATTGCATAAACACCAAAACCCCTAGTGCTTTCACAATGGATTGTGTTGTTGCTGGAGAAATAATTTGATCTATGTAAACGAAATTGACCCGTTTCTGGATTTGTAATTGAGTTTCTTCTTCGATTGGAATGTGAAATTTTGGGTTTTTTAAAAAATTTCCTGTGTTTTGTGTTGGATTGGATGCAGTATGTTGTGGTGGATTACCTTTGGTATAGAAAGAAAGTTGAAGGTGCTTATGTGGACTCTCTTGGGTTTGATGTGATTGATGAATGGGGAAGGATGCATCCTGATCCTGCAAGATGGCCATCTTCTAAAGGCGGTAAAGGATTCACCCAAGTTGCAGAGAAAGTTCATAGAATGGGTTTGAAGTTTGGGATTCATGTTATGGGAGGAATAAGCACACAAGCTTATAACGCAAATACTCTCGTTATGGATCCTGTTAAGGTATTTGATCTAATATCTTTCCGGTTTATAAAGTTTGTCCGGAAGTAACAATTGAATCTTTTTTGGTGATTGATTACCTTTTTTTTGCTCAAAGGGAGGTGCTTATAAAGAATCGGGTAGACAGTGGCGGGCGAAAGATATTGGAGTGAAGGAGAAGGCTTGTGTGTGGATGTCGCATGGGTTCATGAGTGTAAATACCAAGCTAGGTGCAGGGAAAGCATTCTTGAGGTCACTTTATCGACAATATGCTGAGTGGGGCGTTGATTTCAGTAAGAGAATTGACATCATTTTCATAACTTTCTTGTCTGAGTTCAATGTATGAATATCTTAATCTTGTTTCATATTCTTGTTCTTTAGTAAAACATGACTGCGTATTTGGCAATGACTTCAATATAGAGGAGATAACTTTTGTGTCGGAGGTACATTAATCGCGTTTGTAATGTCTACAATCTTCTGGTTAAATTCAAAGGTACATAGAAATGGAATTCGTTTTTTTTGTTCGCAGGTTCTGAAGGAGCTTGATCGGCCTGTTTTGTACTCCATATCCCCAGGGACGAGTGTGACACCTACAATGGCTAAAGAAGTTAGTCAATTGGTTAACATGTACAGAATCACAGGTGATGATTGGGACACATGGAAAGACGTCGTGGCACATTTCGATATCTCGAGGTCAAGCTTCATGTGCATTACTTAGCTGAAAATCTCTTTTGCCAAGTTTTTACCTTTATTTGATGTCATATAGTTTGCTATTCTTCCAGGGATTTATCTGCTTCTAGTATGATCGGTGCACGAGGGTTACAAGGAAAATCATGGCCCGACCTAGATATGTTACCTCTTGGATGGCTTACTGATCAAGGTTTGACTTAATATCTTATGATCTCAACGCTGAAAACGGTTCCAATTAACGTTGTAATGTTTTAATGTTTGGTAAAGGTTCGAACTTCGGACCTCATCGAGCGTGTAATCTTAGTATGGAAGAACAAAAGACACAGGTATAGCTCTAGCTTCACAGTTCATAGTTTATTAGTAAACCCCTCTAAACCACATTTCGCATTTCTCTCTTTGCTTATTCAGATGACATTGTGGTCTATCGCGAAGTCCCCTCTCATGTTTGGAGGTGATGTGAGAAAGCTCGATGACGCTACTTATAATCTGATCACAAATCCTACACTGCTGGAAATCAATTCTTATAGCTCTAATAACAAGGAGGTTTGTGGAATCATAACTTTAAAACTCATCTCTCTCGCTATTTCGAAGTTACAAACTTCTGTCATCAAACTCTGCCTGTTTCTTTTTTTACAGTTTCCTTATATCACTGCAACAAGAGTATCTAGGAACAAGCACAAAAGCCGTACTCATCATCCAACGGGCAACAACATTTCCACTAAACATGCTTTTGGTCTCACTAGCTGCAAAGAACCGAAAGCCAACACTTGGTCCATTGTAGACAAGAACCGTGGACAAATCTGTTGGAACCAATACTCTAGCGAAAAACTAGAGAAGCCCTTTTGCTTATACAACAGAAAAGCTCTTCTAGCTTCGTATGATTCTTTTTATGAAAACTTTTTGTTCCACTCACTTTACATTTCATAACCGCCTTTAACCAATTTATCTGCTTCATTTTGGTGCAGCAATGAGGAGATAAAACACAACCAGCTTTACCAAGGTAAGCTTCATTTACAAACAAATGATAAAGCAGAATCTTGTTTAGGAGCTTCCTCGAAGCAAAAGCTCACTTCGAAAGATTATAGTCGAGGTGCTTTATCACCTTGCAAACTAGATGCAAACCAGGTACTACAACAATTTTCAATACTCTCGCTATTAAACACCCTTTATATCCATCATATCTTCATTTTCATATAACACGCGCTTATAATCATCAGATGTGGGAGCTCCACAATAATGGAACACTAGAAAACAGTTATTCCGGTCTTTGCGCCGTGTTAAACCCAGTGAAAGGTTGTCCTTTCAAATCAACTAAATTATCTTCTCGTTTTTCGACATTCCCTTTCTAATCCTTATGCATTACTCATCTACAGCTGAAGCTAGCTCCAATGGCGTTCGTTCTTGGATTGCCACGGGAAGAAGAGGTGAAGTATATGTCGCCTTTTTCAACTTAAATCCGTTTAAGACAACAGTATCAGCCAAGATATCATACATTGCCAAGGCTCTTGAGGACAAGAAGAATCTTGAAGGAGCTTCGTGTAAGAGCCATGAGCTATGGAGCGGCAAAGATTTCGGACCAACAAAAGATTCCGTATCGATTAAAATTGAATCTCATGGTCCTGCTCTCTTCGTTCTCCGTTGTAGCCATGCATGACTATATCAGATCAACAGGCTTTTCTTTTACCTTCTCCATACAACGTCGTTTCTAGTGATGTTTCATCTTTAGCCTATAAGAATAGAGTTTATGTATAATATATGCTTCAATGGGCATTGCACTACTCATATAATAAAAATTAAGTAGGTTAATGATCATAAAAAAAAAAACATTCTGTTTTACCCTGAGTAACAGTATTTTTTTTCTTTTTTTAAGAACTAGCATGTTATTTGAAAATGTAGCGCCCTATTCAATGTTTCTTTAGTTTAAAAAAAAAAAAAAATCATAGAATTATGTCATTAGAATTTTTTTTTTTTTTTTGAAAAGAGTTAATAGATGATACATTTACGACCGTTCATTTCACTGAAGTCAACCGTCACTTGCTTACTCGTCGCGTGACCACACGCTCGAGCCGTAACTCCCTTCCACTCTCGTTACTGAGTGGTGCGTGTAACTCACGCGCTTTACTAACGCGTGATGCTTGATTTTCCGCCCATCTCTCCTTCGTTCAGAAGCATGCAAAAACAGCTTCAAAGGAATAAATCCCAATTTTTTTTTTTATGATTTTCCCAGAAATAAAAATTTCATCTTCACGCCAAAGGAAAAAAAAGAGCGAAACAGAATCATTTTCCGACGGTTTCTTCTTCTCTGGATTAACCTTTCGTCGGAGCCCTAGATCTTTTTGCTTTTCCGTTTTCGAATTTTGCTGTTCCTCGCGATATAGATCTCTCCGTTTCACACCAGCATCTTCCGTTTCAGATCTGGGAATTTTTCAGATTCTGATTTCAACTGGATGTCGAAACCCTGGGGTGGAATTGGAATTGGGGCGTGGGCGGACGAAGCGGAGCGTGCCGATGAAGAGCAGGTGGCGGAAGCTACGGCCACTGCGGCGGATACGCAGAGTTTTCCTAGCCTGAAGGAGGCTGCGACTAATGCCAAGTCTAAGAAGAAGAAGAAGATGACTTTGTCGGAGTTTGCCTCGGGTGCTTACACAGCACCTGGAGGTAGAAATTCCGTTGGATTGACGCAGCAAGAGATTCTTCAGCTTCCCACTGGTCCTAGGCAACGCTCGGAGGACGAAATGCAGCCTGGTCGCTTAGGCGGTGGATTCTCTTCTTACGGAGGCCGTTCTGGTGGGCCTCCTGGTCGAATGGGGAGAGATCGAGATGATTCCGATGGGTCTTGGGGTGGTGGAGGTGGTGCCCGGAGATCCTACGGCGGCGGATTTGACGATGACAGGAGGGGACCTCCGTCTAGGGTTTCGGATTTTGCTCAACCTTCTAGAGCTGATGAGGTTGATGATTGGGGTAAAGCAAAAAAACCGCTTCCATCTTTCGATCAAGGAAGGCAGGGTCGTTATGGTGGCCTCGGAGGTGGTGGCGGTGGCGGAGGTGGTGGCAGTTATGGCGGAGGTGGTGGCAGTTATGGCGGTGGCACTGGCGGTGGCTTCTCCAAAGCTGACGAAACCGATAATTGGGCTGCAGGTAAAAGCCAAGCCCCGGTCAGATCATCTACATTTGGGTCGAGTTTCGGTGATTCAGGCCGTGAATCTGACCGTTGGTCCAGAGGAGTAGCCGGGGGTGGTGTTCAGGAGGAACGTCGTCGCCTGGTTTTGGAACCACGAAAGGTTGACTCAGGAGCGAGTGAAACTCCACCAGCTGCTGCGAAACTCAGTAAGCCGAGCCCGTTTGGGGCAGCTAGACCAAGGGAGGATGTTTTAGCGGAGAAAGGTTTGGACTGGAAGAAGCTTGACTCAGAGATAGAGGCCAAGAAAGGAAGTTCTCAAACAAGCAGGCCAACGAGCGCACAATCAAGCAGACCTTCCAGTGCCCAATCTAACAGGTCTGAGAGTTCAGGATTGAATAATGTGGTGAAACCGAGACCAAAGGTGAATCCTTTTGGCGATGCGAAGCCTCGAGAAGTGTTGCTGGAGGAACAAGGGAAGGATTGGCGCAAGATGGATATGGAACTCGAGCATCGCAGGGTTGACAGGTCCTTATTCATCTGGATCTTTTTAAGTTTCACTAAGGATTGTGGTTTTGTTTCAATTCTATGTTGCTGCAGTTATCTGAATATTGATTTTCTTAATGATTTCATTTTACCGCATGGTGATTTTCTGCTTGACCAATGCTTAAATCAGAAAGCTAAGAATTTTGAAGTATTATTTAACTGTTTGATACATTATGCCACAAATTTTAAGCGTATATGAGTTCCAGATCTCGCCACATGATTCGAAGTTCTGGAAATGTGTGATACTCTTTTGCATTTCTTTGTTATACTCATCGATGTTCTCTCAGTGGAGCTCTTTTGACTTAGGTGATTGTTTTTAATATTCAGCCTCTTAGTGTATTGATTGACTATTGAGTTCCATAGCATCTGCTTGTTTCTCTTGGGTGTCATCTGAGCTGGAATTTTTCTTCGCTTTATGCATGCTATAGTCTCTGTCTGAAAGTTTTGAGATGCATCATGTGTGATTCTTATGTTATGAACTCTGTGATGCTTTTTCGTAGCTTTAATACATTCGGCTATTGATCTCTGTGTTGTGAAAACCAAACTTTTCCAGGCCTGAAACAGAAGAAGAGAAGATGTTGAAGGAAGAGATTGAAGAACTAAGGAAAAAACTCGAGAAGGAATCCATTGCTCCAGAGACCAAGGAATCTGATCAAGAACCCGGCAGTAATAATAATCACCATGATATACCGGAAACTATACGCGGGAAAGAGAAAGATCTGGAAATACTAACCCGCGAGTTGGACGACAAAGTCAGGTTCAGGCAGAAACCAGTTGAGAGACCCGGGTCTGGTGCAGGCAGAGCCGGTTCATATTCAGAAAGAACACATTCCCGGTCTGGATCAATCGATGAATCCAGGAGTTTTGAATCTACAGAGAGACCTAGATCACGTGGCGCAGTCGATGCCTGGGTTAGACCCGTCGATGATCAGCGAAGAAACTTCCAAGGAAGCAAAGAGCGCGGATTCTTCAGCAACAGGTTAACTTACAAAGATGTTTGCATTTAGGATCATGTCTTTAAGTTAACCAGAAATGGCGAGTCAATGTTAATATTAATTTCTTTTCTCAAATCTCGGGTTTCGACAGGTCGTCGTCTAGGGAAGGGTGGTAAGAAGGCCACGAAGAACCACCAAATGTGGGATGTTTAACTACTACTACTACTACACCATTCTCAGATTTTGAAGAAGACTTAGAGAAGCGTTAATTTTATATTAATAAAAATTTATCGTCTCCTTGAAAAAAACTCTTAATCTTTGTTCTTTTTTTGTTGGTCCATCTTCGGAATCGGAGCCTCGTTGTTTTGTTTTGGTCTTCTGCTCAGCGAAGGCGTGTGTCTCAAGAGAATGTGTCTCTTCTATCTGTTATATTTTAAGACTTTTTGGGAATCCTGATTGTTATATTTTTTGTAGTTTAATCCTGTTTCTCATCTCTTTTGGTATGTATTTTTTTAACACATTTGTCTGCCAAATAACCCTAAAAGTTGATTTGTATTGGAAATGCAACAAGAGAGACAAAACGACAGAGTTCAGCATTAAACAACAGAATACAACAGACAAAAACTGAGCTTATACATACTTCCCTCTATACTTAGGTTTTGGATCTTTAAAGGTTTTGGAATCAGTGTGAATCTGAGAAGAATCAGAAGGTTTAAACACAGATGAATGAATATTACCATCCTCTAACCATTTAAGATGATTCTCTCTAAACTCTAAATGCATTAAACGAGCAGCTTCTTCAATCTCTTCACTGTAAGGCTCTACTTTCACCATGGTTAGCAAAACTCGACTGTATCGTGAGCTCAGGATCTGCTCGGAAACCGCGACTAACTTGAAGCACGGGTGCTCAGGAAACTTAACCTCACCGCCATTCTCATCTCTCAAAACCGGGAAAAAGAAGACGAGCCTGCCTTTCATCACCAGCATTCTTGCTGCAAGGTGAAGCAGATCATGAACACACTCCACTAGACTATATGCACCAGTGGATGGAATGTGATCTGTTCTTTTGTCATCAGGAACAGTGTAAGGATCCACTGTCCCCCTAAGAATTTTCCGTCCACCGGATTTACGTCCACCAGCTCGAACCCCGTACGGTGGATCACAGATAATTGCATCAAAGATCTGGACGATGGACACAAAAAGATAACAGAAAACCAATCAACCAGACTCTTCTTTCCATTAAGTGACATAAACTGGTGATCTCGACTCGATCGATATATGCCAGAGATAACATGAAAGAACTGAAAGAGTGTATTACCTCCCTTAGCCCGGAACGCCAAGGAGGAAGATTATTATCCATTCTAAGTAAAGCAACTGGCATAGGTAGTCCATACTGCATAAGCGATAGTAGATGTAAGAATCCGGTTATCGAAGTGAAAGAAAGAAACATAATAGGAGAAGTTACGGCACCAACCTGCTTGAAATTACTCCAAACATTACAGTCTGGACCACGTCCATCACGCACTACTCTGATATCGATATCTGCACCCTAATACAAGAATTCTTTTGTCAATTTGAGATCCATCAACCGCAAAAGCATAGAGAAGAGGGACAAGAGGGGATCAAGAAACTGAGGGGGGTCACAAACCATTGTCATTGCGCCAAAACGCGCAGCAGAAACAAGAATGCTCCCTGTGCCTACGAAGGGGTCATACACAAGTTTTCCAGACGTAGTTTTTGCTTGGTTGGCCATTAAGAAAGCCATTTCAGCATCCATAGCAGTCGGGCCAAGGTAAGTGCGAGATTTCAACTGAAAAGTCGGCAAAAGCTTTCTATCAGCAAAACCAACCTCCCTCCCAAAAAAGATTCTTCTCTGGACAATAGGTGGAAGTCCATTGTTCTCTTCAGATTCATCCATTTCCATGAGAAAAAAGTTGTGATCTGGGTTTTTCAAGTTAACCTTTCCCTGCAGTAATTAAATCAGCAAATGTTCATATAAAGGAATAGACACCAAAAGAGACTGAAACAAGAAATTTTCTACCACGAAAGTAGAATTAGACCTCGAATGGGATATAAGTAAGTGAATGTATTCGATCCTTCTGCTCATCGAAAGTCAGAGCCTTTCCGAAAGTTTCGACAGAGATCCTAAATGTGGAACCAGAAGTAAGAAATGGAAGCTTGCGAGAATCAGGGTAGCTTTTAATGGAGTCTCTAAGCTCTTCATAGCAAGTTCCTTCACCCCAAAGCTCATACATTCCTTTCACCAAAATGCCTACACTAACACCATTTTTTTTAAATTCTGAGAAACAACAAAAACAGGAAGAAAGGTAAGAAACAATCCTACTTCGCTTGGCAATGTTCTGGGCGATTTCCTCGGAAGAAAGTTGAACGAAATGGAATGGAGTATCGTTATGGTGATGTTCAGGAAGCCGCCATTGGAGAGATCCATTCTCTGCAATCTCCTCTCCGAAGAGTTCAGCCAAAGCTTCAACCTCTGGCTTTCTGAAGTCTAATAATCTGTGATAGAAGAAACATAGAAACCACATCTCTTCTTTACCCCAAATCCAAAACCCTAAATCGTCAAGAGACCTGAGAAGAAGAAGAAGAAGAAGAAGAAGAAGAAGAAGAAGAGACGACGGCGACTAAAACCTCTCTTAAAACCCTCTTCAAAGGCCAAATAAAACCAATTTGTTTCAGGCCCAGTTATCTCAGAGAGCAATATTTGTTTCAGGCCCAATATTGAGGGAATGACGAAATTGCCCCGCGAGCTGGGGAATCCGATAGGACTTCCGTTTTATATGGCTTCGTTTGCTTCATTAGTGTGTTTGCCAAAGTTTGTCTGCTGCTTCTCCTCTTTCCAGAAATTAGGGTTCCGTCGCAAATCACGATCAGATCTCATACTCTCCGCTTTCTCTGGTATGTTATTTTCGTTTGTTCTACTCTTTTTCTAATATTGAACTATTGACTCGCTTGTATGTCTTGTCGTTTTAGTCTACTGATTCTGGTTCGAATTTTTAGGGTTTGCGCAAATACGATTTCCAAATCTGTGGTTTCCTAATAGATTTCAATTGAAATTAGCTTCGTGGATACATCTCATAAGCGCGTAACCGATTTTAGTATCCTGATGTTTTTTGTTTATCATGGTAGAGAACAAGTTCGATTTTGGCTCACGCTGTCGATGTTAATCACATATATCATCAGGATCTTCTGTCCTAAGTTTATTTCCTTACCTAACTTAAGATGTGCTTATTGGATTTCCTGGGAGTCATATTTATTTTCTGCAAAACAAAATTTAGCAGTTTGTTGTAGAAAATGTCAGAAGAGGTGGAGTACCGCTGCTTCATTGGTGGGCTTGCTTGGTCAACGTCTGATCGTGGCCTCAGAGATGCCTTTGAGAAGTACGGTCACCTTCTTGAGGCCAAGGTAGATATATCTCTCTTTTAGTTGCTGTCTACTCTGGTTGCTGAGATGATGAGACGATGATGTTTTAGTAATATGTTTAATTTGCTTGCTCGTTGCAAATCTGTTATTCGGTGTCATCCTTATTTGTTTGAAATTTATCATGTCTACCATATCTCTATTCTCTCATGAGAAATAATATTATCTTTGATACCTTATCTATGATACAGGTGGTTCTTGACAAGTTTTCTGGCCGTTCCCGTGGTTTTGGGTTCATCACTTTTGATGAGAAAAAAGCTATGGATGAAGCTATTGCGGCAATGAATGGAATGGATTTAGATGGGCGAACCATAACTGTTGATAAAGCTCAGCCACATCAGGGTGGGTCAGGCAGAGATCATGATGGTGACCGCAGTCGTGATCGTGGGTATGACCGTGATCGTAACCGTCCTTCTGGTGGTGGGCGAGGTTCAGGTGGTGGAGATTGCTTTAAATGTGGCAAGCCTGGACATTTTGCAAGGGAGTGTCCTTCTGAAACTAGTAGAGATGGTGGGGGAAGGTACAGCTCAAAGGACGATAGGTATGGTGCAAGGGATGATAGGTACAGCGCCAAGGATGATAAATACAGCGCCAAGGACGATAGGTACAGTGCAAAGGACGATCGGTATGGTGCAAAGGATGATAGGTATGGTAGAGATGGTGGTAGTAGGGATGGTGGTAGGGATCGCTATGGACCTGATCGCAGTGGAGAACGTTCTGGAGGCCGTAGCCGGGATGGTGGCAGCCGCGGAGGTCCAGGAGGTGAGAGGCATAGTCGTGCTCCATATGATCGCCCCAGAGCTGGTGGCTTTCACTAGAGTTCTACTCCAAATGGTATGTATGCTTTGTTTTATTCAACTATTTCTATCATATCTCTGCAAAGTTAAGTGCTTGTAATGCTACAGACTTAAGTTGAAGGCTCTTCACATCTTCTTTTGCAGTTGAAGAAGTGGAAGGTTTCTGATTTGGGCTCTCTGGTCAAGTGCGAAGTTAAAGTTACGCTGGATGGTCTGTTTTCTTCAATGTATTTGGATAGCTCAAGAAAGAAGATGTGTTCTGTTTTGGCCCCTAAACTCAAGAGTCGACTATGTTCCTAAAAGTGCTCTCCTTTTGATATGTTGATCCCTATGGAATCCTTGTCCTTGGTTGGTTTGAGACAATTTGAGATGTGCTACTTTATGCTTATCGTAATGAATGCGTGGGTTATCCCCATCGACAAATTTGCAAAAGCCTCAGGTACGTGATTGATCTCTACGGAATATCCAGGGTCGACATTTGGTAAAATTCAAATGTTGTTATATTAGGGGATTATGCCGTTTATTGATTCTGGTAAACAATGATGCAGGATCATCTGATACTTGGGTTTAGCCGAGAAATAACGACCGGTCTATAAAACTTGTGATGGAATTGGGAAATATACATTGCTGATACTTGGCTACTGGAACTCAAACATCCCCTTCATGAGCAAAGAATTGTGTGTCTTGTGAATTTTGAGGAATAAGAATGATCCTTGTGCAATTATAGTGTCATGGTTCAAGTCAAATCCAATAGTTTCTTGGACTAAAGAAGTTCCTATAGCCATGGTCGTTGGTTGCTCGTCTAGTTCTTTGTGGGTTCTCTTCGTGCCTCTGCGTCTGCTCTCTCTTGCTCGTGACCCACCTTCGATTCTTGACTTGGAACATAATTTCTTGTCTACTTAGTCAATAGATGCTCTAATTTCACTTTCATAATCTTGTATGCATACGCTTTTGTGATTTCTACCATTTTAACATAATTAAAGACTTAATATGCCACATGAGTTCTGTCGGGATTATGCGTAAACATTGACTTTATTAATTTATTGAAAACGAGTAGTAGTACATTATGGCCCGATTAGTAAGGACTGGTTTTAAAAATTGTGATTGGTAATATAAATTATACAAGATTTGAGTCCGAATGGTGATATAATGATAAAATTTACATAAACTATTATATTACATGTTATAGTCAAAATTAAAATAAATAAATTTAAATCAAAAAAATAATATGATATTATTAAAATTATATGATATCCTATTAAAATTGATCTTAAATAAAAGATAAAAAATAATAATAATTAATTAATTAAAATTTGATTGTGATAAAATATATATAAATTTATAAAAAGTTTTTAATGATTTGGGGGAAAGAAAATAGAAGAAAAAATTAAATCAAAAATCCTACAACTATTTAAAAATCTCATTTCCGTGACTTTAGACAAAAATAAGAATTAGAAGAGTAAACAAAAAAAATGAACTGTTAAAACTTTGAAAAACTCTAAAGCCTTCAAAGTGATGTCACCAATCAGCCCCTATATCTTCGCCTTCTATTGGCTTTACCTCAATATTCTCAACCACGCCAAATTTAGTTCTTTCTTTAACCGGAAGATGAAGATAGAAAGAGAAATGCAAACTCAACTCTTCTTGGTAAAGTTTGTCTTATTAGCATCATCTCTCATACATCCTCGAGTATGCACTCCCTCTTGCAGATTCCCGGCAATCTTCAACTTCGGCGACTCTAACTCCGACACAGGCGGCCTCTCCGCCGCCTTCGGACAAGCCCCTGACCCTTATGGCCAAACCTTCTTTCACTCTCCTTCCGGTCGTTTCTCCGATGGTCGACTCATCGTCGACTTCATAGGTGCTTACACACATTCTTATATTTCTCATAGTCTTTATTTAGTTTTCTCACGACCCAATTTGATTCTTATCTATTGTTGAAATCAGCGGAGGAATTACGGTTACCATACCTAAATGCTTTTTTAGACTCCATCGGTTCAAACTTCAGCCATGGTGCGAATTTCGCCACCGCTGGATCCACCGTCCGGCCACCAATCACCACCATTTCTCAGAGCGATGCGAGTCCCATCTCTCTCGACGTTCAATTGGTTCAATTCTCCGATTTCCTCACACGATCACAACTCATTCGCAATCGAGGTGCTCAAAGTTTCAACCTTTTGATCCCAAATCATATAAGAACATGTAGCTTTCACTCGAGTCGAACCCTAAACAAGTTTGAAACTGTTATCAAGACAATGTATGCGATTATCGGAACGTGTTCTGATCTGATTTCATATTGTTGGGTTGAGAATAGGTGGAGTGTTTGAGCAATTACTTCCGAGAAAAGAGTATTTCTCTCGAGCATTGTACACATTCGACATCGGTCAGAACGATCTCACTACTGGATTAAAACTCAACATGACTACAGATCAAATCAAGGCTTACATTCCAGATGTCCTCAATCAATTCTCCAATGCCATTCGTGTAAGCAAAGGATAGTCTCTATTCACCAGATTACATAACTTCGATTAACTGAATCACCAGTCTTTTAATTTCTGTAGACGGTGTATAAGAAAGGAGGAAGAAGATTCTGGATACACAACACAGCTCCAATTGGCTGCTTACCTTATGTTTTAGACCGGTTTCCAGTACCGGCCTCTCAAATCGACAATCACGGTTGTGCAATTCCACGCAATGAGATTGCTCGGTATTTCAACTCCGAACTCAAAAGGAGAGTGATTGGGTTAAGAAAAGAGCTCTCTAAAGCTGCAATCACTTATGTTGATGTCTACTCTGTCAAGCTTACTCTCATCACTCAAGCCAAGAAACTCGGTACTTTCAAACCGTTTGTACCAAACCATAGGTGACGCAGGCTCGGTTTAGACCAGTTCTAATGGTTTTATTTCTATGTTGGATTAGGTTTTAAATATCCTTTGGTGGCTTGTTGTGGACATGGTGGGAAGTATAATTACAACAAGCTTATCAGATGTGGAGCTAAAGTTATGGTGAAAGGGAAAGAGATTGTGCTTGCCAAGTCTTGTGACGACGTGTCGTTTAGAGTGAGCTGGGACGGCGCGCATTTCACTGAGACGGCAAACCGTTGGATCTTTCAGCAAATAAACGGCGGAGCGTTTTCGGATCCTCATCTTCCTCTTAAATTTGCTTGCACTAGATAGATATAAATCATATGACCAAGTGCCCTTTGAAAACGGGGACTAATAATAAAGTTATTTGGAATCTTTACATTATATATTGGTTTTCTTAATTTCTTTGGTCTTTTTGTCAATTTGTACGAAATTAGCTCATGAAAATGAAGTCGCAACTATCTGTCATTTTAGTTGAATTTTCTAATATATATTTTATAGCTAGCTGAAGTGGAAGTTTTTGGTAAAATTTGTAAATGGTAAGAGATGTCAAGTTAGACTGATGACACAATTTTATACCCTTAAGAGTTTGAACCTTGTTTTGGTTCTTTCGACGAACAGAGAGAACTGATAGTTCTAGTTCAAATAATTGGTTGAAACATGCGGTTAGAAGTTGAAATCTTATATCACCAAATACGAATTCTATCAAGTTTTAAGAAGGTGTTATTGGTTTATGTATTTTAATTGATTTGTAAGCAGGGGTTATTGGTTTTGGTATTTTAATGGATTTGAAAATCCAAATCAAATCCAGTGTTATTTAAAAATTTACTTATGGTATTTTACTTATGGATTTGATTTCATATTAAATTTTTGTGGATTTTGATGGATTTTAATGTTATAAATACAAAGACTCAAATCTGAGATAAAACCTACGGATTTACAAACACTAATTAAAATTCGCATGATTTATAAATCTTATATCAATTTTCAAATCAATTAAAATACATAAACCAATAACACCCTCTAAATTGATATATGATTTATAAATCATGTGAATTTTAATTAGTCTTTGTAAATCCGTAGGTTTTTTCTCGGATTTGAGTCTTTGTATTTTAACGTTAAAATCCATCCAAATCCATTAAGATTTAATATGAAATTAAATCCATAAGTAAATCTGTAGTATTGAATAACACGTGATTCGAATTAGTATTTATAAATCATAAAACCAATAACACAAAATTTGAACAAAGATTTTTAAATCATAAAACCAATAACACTGGATTTGGTTTGAATTTCTAAATCTATTAAAATACCCAAACCAATATAAATTTATGGACGATTACTAACAAGACGGTGTGATTATGGATAGTAAAAAATGGCGGTAACAGATAATAGTTTAAAAATATATTTTATTGATAAAAAAAATTTAGAACCATCTCTTCCGACTATTTTGTTCAACCGATTTTACTTTGTTGGTAATCTTCAAAGCAATTAAACTCTAATGGAAACGATTAGAAATTACCAATTAAATTCAGAATTGTCGTCCAAGCATCCATTTCAACCAAATCGGTTTTTTTATCCCTTATCTTTTACCATCTTCAACCATTTTTTAATTCGTTTTTCTCTCTCAACCGCCATGAAACTTGCTCACCATTTGATTAAAAAAGGATGGTGTTACTAATCGCACCCATCTTTCCTATAATTTGGTTTCACACGCATATGCTTTCGTCGTCTCTACTTCACCTAAGACCCCTCTTATATTCGGAAAGGGCAATAATGTCATTCTACAAACTAATATTTTATTCCACTTAGGCACATGACCCAGGTATCTCATTTCGTCTACTCACAACTCGCCACGTGGACTACACCGTCTTCCAGACTGGCTGCTTCGTGAGAGTCACCCTCTTTCCACGAGCTTCTTAAAAGTCAACTCCTCCTCTCACACAATTATCCCGTGTCTCGCGTCACACCTGATTACAACTTCTCTGTGTGCACAACTACGTTTCAATTTTCCTTTTTTTTTTTGGTTTAATCGTTTTTTTTAAACCCGCGAAGAACTAACATAAGCTCAGACAAATTTTCAGACAAGTTCATCAAATTTTCCGAAGAAGACGAAGACTTTTCTAAAGATTTTTTTTTTATTCTTTCCTGGTAAATTTATTGCTTAATTATAATATTAAACGTTTTTTTTTTCTCATCGATCTTTCTTTGTTGCTGGAAAAATGATCCAACTAAAATAAAAGTCGTTTTTACTTGTTGATCAAAATTTAGTGTTGGTTTCCAAGAGTAACGTGTCTTTATGTGTTTTTTTTCTTGTTAACCCCTTCTTATATCTGAATCTAGAAATTACTGTCTTTTCTGTTTAAATTTCCCAAACAAAGTTCATAACTTGTGAAATTTGTCCTCGTCTTTACTTTGTTGATTACGGGTACGTAATTTACGACGAAGAAAGCTCAAAGCTATTGAGTTTATGATAAAATCAATCTTTTGTGTTAATCGATCTTGATCATAAATTAAATTTAAGCTTTAGGATTTTTCTTGATTTCGGTTCTTGCTAAATGTCTAAACTTCTCATGTTTCCTGCTGACTCTGTTTATGCAAAAGTCAGTTAGCTTTTCTCCTAATTAAGAAGCGGCATTTTCTCAATTTTGTATCTTTCTTTTTTCTCTCTTTTTACTGATGAATTTGAAATCATATGAGAATTTTATTTACTTGATCTCATATTTTTGACATGATACATACAGATAGTAAAGTCTCGCAGACTGAAGCCTCCATTGAATGAGATTGTTTCTGCTCAGCTTAACCAATTTCAGGACATGGCAAACCGAACAGACAACTCAATACGCTGGTTTGTGACTTTAACCAGATTGAATCATTGAGTTCATTATAAAATTATGATTAATGATTCATTATTGGTTTTTTGCAGTTCGATTAGTAAAAAACCGAATGACGGTATGATGTTCATAATAGCGACTTTCGCAGGAATAGTTATCGGATTCTTAGTAGGAATTTCTTTCCCTACATTTTCACTAACTAAGGTAAGCTTTTTAATTTTACTTTCTTTCAGCAATAACTGTTTTGGTCTGATTTGTAAAGATGTCTCTGAATTTTTTGCAGATGAATTTTCCATCAAGCATACTTCCTTCTGTTAATACTGTTTATGTAGAAGATGAGAAACCGGCGAAATCAGCTAGTAGAAGTCCATCAAAAGCGCTTAATTCAAGTGATGCAGCATTTCATAAGGTGTGGTTTTTTTCCTTCCTATGAACATGATTGATCTTGAGTTTTAGTGTTTTGTGGATTAGTTACAAGATCTGTTGGATTCTGCAGATTTGGGTTCCATCGAATCCTCGAGGTGCAGAGATGTTGCCTCCAAGTTTTGTTGCAGCTGAATCAGATTTCTACTTACGGAGATTGTGGGGATTTCCTAAAGATGTATAACATCCTGGTTTTGTAATGATCTTTAGACATCTATGGAATCTTTGATTTGTCTGAAATCTGAATCATCTTTTTTGGTTTCTTTAGGATTTACCGGAGATGAAGCCTAAGTATCTTGTTGCTTTTACCGTTTCTTATAAACAGAGAAAAAACATCGATGCTTGCATCAAGAAAGTATGTCTCTCTCTCCTCCCTTTTGCTCTCTTCCCTTTTTTTCTTCTAATCTTTCCGCAGAAGAAAGCTAAGATCTTTGACTCTCTCAACAGTTCTCAGATAACTTCACTATTGTTCTGTTTCACTACGATGGAAGAACCTCGGAATATGATGAATTTGAATGGTCTAAACAAGCGATACACGTGAGTGTACCTAAGCAAACCAAGTGGTAACAAACACTTCCTCTTGCCTCACGTTCTACATTTCCATTGATCCCAACCTTCTAAACCTTTTGTAAACATCTCTCTGGCATATGTTACCATTGGAGGTGGTATGCAAAAAGGTTTCTGCATCCTGATATCATAGCACCATATGAATATGTATTCATTTGGGATGAAGATCTTGGCGTCGAAAACTTCGATGCAGAAGAGTGAGTCTCTCTGTTTCTTTTGATTTACATCTCCAAGAATTTTAGTCAGAAATTGTTAAGAAGGTTTGCTCATCTTGCAGGTACATCAAGCTTGTAAAGAAGCACGGTCTAGAAATATCGCAACCCGCTGTGGAATCAAGAAAAGCCATCACATGGCAGATAACAAAGAGAATACCCGGAAACGAAGTTCACAAGTAAAAAAATTAACCTTTAGTTAAATCTGTCAATTCCTAGGTTTAAAATAGTAACAATGTAACTAAAACAAAGTTGTGTTCTTGCCAAATTATTCACCAGAGAAGTTGAAGAGAAACCAGGCCGCTGCAATGACCCTCACCTACCTCCTTGTGCAGGGTATGGATCTTATTTGTCAACAAAACCAACGATTCATACATAAATATGCATTCTTGATCTCATGGGATTTTACACGGTTTCTTATGTATAGGTTTATAGAGATTATGGCTCCAGTTTTCTCAAGAGACTCGTGGCGCTGCGTGTGGCATATGATTCAGAACGACTTGGTTCACGGTTGGGGTCTTGACTTCGCCCTAAGGAAATGTGTCGAGGTTAAGATACAAATATAACACATTCACAAATATATATATATATATATCTTCACAAAACACTTTGGAAACTAAGAAAAAGCATTAATTTCATGATACAATAAAACAGCCTGCACATGAGAAGATTGGTGTTGTGGATTCTCAGTGGATCATTCATCAAAAGATTCCTACTTTAACAGGCCAGGTAATTAAATGATCAAATTTTACTCTTCTATACACTAATTACGAGCTCTTTTGTTCATAGTTTTAACCACGAGATAATCTCTTAATAAATTTGATCAGGGAACCGCGCAGGAAGGGAAAACCGCGTTCCAAGGGGTAATATTTCAAACTCGCGGCTACTTTCTTGTGTTATCTACTTATAAAGTTCTCGATTTATGTTTTGGTCAGGTAAGGGAGAGATGTAAACGGGAATGGACAATGTTTCAGAAGAGAATGACGCGAGCAGAGCAGAAGTATCTGAAAGAAATTGCATCTACCTCTTCAAACTCTACACTTACTTAAATGCAAAAACAGAGGAGGAATAAAAACTTTAGTGTTCAGATAGCATTTCCAGGATAAATAAATAACTAGAATGTTGATATGATGAGCACATATCCACATATGTATACACACACACACACACATAATACAAAGTCTTTGAAAAGAACAATATAGCTTTGTTTTTTAAACATTGTAATCTTAAAAACAATTAAACGCAGTTCTTTTCAAACTTTTCATTTCTATTTTAAATTTCTAGATATACAATTGTCGATACTAATCTGTCTTCACTTCAGATTGTAACAATTTTTGTTTTGTGATAATTTTCCTGTTCTTTGATCTTAAACAAGTAAGATAGTTTTGACTGAATCAATTCCTTCATGTCTCTAAATGCTACTATCTAAAAAATATATTAGCAGGATGTGATAATATTTTTATAAATCATATGTACTTAATACTATTGTTTTAGTTTTGAATGTTATATTATTTCAATCTTTCATGTAACTTCTATTAATATTCTCACAAAATCAATTGAAATATATAAAAAAAACAAAAATCAATCAATCAATCGAAATCGGTGGATACTATAACAGCTTATATTTCAATAACTTATCTATCAAAGAAACACCAAAAGCCGTCAATAAACAATGGAGATCTGAATGACACACCAAGGGCAAGAGAGAAAGAGGGGGCGATTTACAAAAAGGGTTTGGCAGAGTGTTGATGCAAATCAAAACTTCCCAATTTGAGAAACAATGGAGATCTGAATGTTCATGCCTGGTTTGACTTGAAATCGAAGCTCAGAATAAAGAATTTAACTCTCTTTAAACTCCTCTGCATTCACCAAACCAATATGCCTCAAGAAAAAGATGCACAGCTACATCAATCTGGTTCTTCCTTGGAAGGATTCAACCCCGTCGAGTTGCCCCAAAAGAATGTTATAGATGGACAAGAACTAAGACAACTCATCAGCTTTCTCTTATGCAATTACCCGGCAAAAGAAACCTGTACTTATCCGCATTGTCCAAAAGATACAAAGGAAGATGAACAGCAGAGAAAGAATGAGCGATAGGACCCATTTTCCGGATTATCTCCTTGAAAGTATACTCTTCAGGAAGCATATCGAAAAGATCCCCACCTTTGCATATAACTCTCTGAACTCTCTTAGGATTCAAGAAATGACCAAACCTCACTCTATCGTAATGACTATAAGCTTTCATCTTGAATATAAACTCGCTGATACGCCGGAAACAAAAGCTGCAATGCCATCCTGAATCCGCCAAGATATCATCAGACTGTCGGTAATGAGCATACCGTGTTTTACCCGTCTGATATTTGTGAACCGAAGCTCTCCAGCTCTTGTTGTCTAATAGAAACTCAAACGAGTAAAGATAGTTCTTGAGCCGTAGATGAAGGATTTGTGGAATCTCATCGCACCATCTCAAAAGATTTACAGTGTGTCTACTTGGAATCTCATCAACATCAGACATTATCAACAAATCATCATCAGTAATACCCGCGATTCTCAGAAGCTGATCTAACGCTACTCTTTGATAAGCCTCTTCGTAAAACGGGTTTTCTCCTTTCTTGAACCTCCCACTAACCGAACCATAACTCAACCGCGGCTCAACGAATCCAAACTCATCCCGGTGCGCTGCAAACACAAGAGGCTTGGCCAAACCGGTGAACGTCGAGTTTGATTCAAGGAGAACAAACTGAGTAATGTAAGGATACAGCTCTCTCCAACGTATCGCAAGAAGTTCAAGCTCGTTACTGAATAGAACCGCGTCGTAAACCCGTCTAGGATATTCACGAACAGCCCATCCATGGAGTTTACACAGAGTCTCCATCGAAGCATTCTCGTGGTAGTAGTGAGGAATATCATTGAAAGGCTTTGGTGGTGATTCCCATAGTGGCCGGAGAAAGTAAGAGATTTTCTGACCGTGGACATAACCGGCGAGCACAAATGTCGGAACAATCACTAATAAGAATACATAAGTCTTCATATCCACACCACGAAGAGCACAACAAAGCCTAGAGAGACTGAAAACTCGGCCAGAATCCTGCCAAAATCAAGTTTAAGCTTCATCAGATCCTAAACCCGAAAACCAAATCACTGGGACAGAAACTAGAAATCTGTTCTTACATCGACCCTTAGCATACAAATTCGAGTGAAAAAAACTGAAGCTTCAAATGGAGGGGATAACTAAAATCTCGAAAAGCAAATCGGAGAAACAAACCTGGCCGCAAACGCCGCCGCAAATGTCATCAGTCTTCTTAGAACAGTAGTGTCCATCGCCTTCTCCCATCATCCACCACATTTCTAGCAAACCGGCGGTTTACAGAAATGCTAATTAAACCGTTACCCTCCAAATTCGCGATTCTCAAGAAATGTCGTAACCGAAGATGAACCAATTTTTACTCCGGTCGCCGGGAAAAGCTCTACACACTCATTGTTCCGGAGAATTAAATCAAATTATCTATAAATCTCAGCTTGACGACAGTATCGCAACACTTCCAGTTAAAGTTTATAGCACCGATTCAAGAAATTAAGGATGAAATACTTCTTGAAGATTCAGACAGCAAAATTTAGAAATTTGAATGAGGGGAAAAAAAAAGTTAGAGAGAGAGAGAGAGTAAGGAGAAGAAGAAGAAAAGCAGTTGCTTCTCTGGAAATTGGTGGCATTAACGCGATTGATAGAGAGAGAACAAACCTAAGATTAATTTTAAAAATTAAAGGAATAATAAAAAATTATCAAATTCGTGGAATGGATATTTTCTTTTACGTTACGATTATACCCTTCTCTCTAAAGGGCTAACGCCGCTAAATCTGAGGGTATACTAGTCATTTAAGCAGGAGAATAACGGTTTTCGAAGGAGGTTAAGTGGGTCCCAACACGTGTCTCTCGACCGGGATCAAATGTAGCTGTTTTATTATGTCGTGTAAACGACTTTTATGTGTAAGGTTCTGACACGTGGGGCTATTAATATCTTCTCTAACTTATGGGCTGACTCTAATATTTGGGCTTTACTTAAATTAGGCCCATTTGTACTTTAAAAAAGCTTGGTTACAATAACCACCAAGTCAACGACCAATGCTTACTGAATTAATATTGTTTGTATGGTTCATGTGCTTGATAAATAATTATGGAGACTAATATTGTTGTTGTTGGAAAAAAAAGAAAAAGAAGGAGACTACGGAGGAAGAAATTGTATTGCGATATTCAAGGATCCAATACTTTATTAAATCATTTAAAACATTTATTTTCTCTCAGACACAAACTTCGAAAACAAAACCCTATCTCCGCAGCTTCCTCCATTCGACGGCTTCGCCACCGCGAGACGTCGTCGCTGCTCCGTCGTCGGGCTTCTCTACGGTGGGACTCCGATTGGACTTTTCCCCCTAAAAATCTATGTCTCCTCCGTAGGGATGAATAAATACTAAAAAGGTATGGTTATGAAAGCCAGCATAAGTATGCGATATTCATCCTTGGTTCGATTAATGTGATTTTCATAAACAAATGATGAAAAATGTTTTTTATTTTATTTTATCGTTGAAAATTTGAAATGACGGAATGAAGAAACATAGACCAATAATTATACGGTAAACAAATGGAAAAAAAGCATAACTATTTTTTTCATTTTCCCCTTTCAACTTATTAATTTTTAAACGTCTTTCACATATCACTAATCAGAGCCTAAAATCATTTATATAGGTAAAACTACAAAGATGATATGCTTTCGAATTAGAATTGGTTTGTTTTGTTTCAAACAAAAATTGTGCATGATTGCTAACCATGCATGATATATATACCAAAAATGTAAAAATTAATAATTAGTTCCAGAAAAAATAAAACAAAACTAAAGGGTGATAAACATTTGCATATATATGGAATTATGGATCATTGAAACCAAAATAAATATAATAATTAATGTTTCGTCCACTATATATATACAACCAATCATGAACTATAAATAAAAATTGGAGACAAAGTGAGACTTTTGTAATCGTACGTTGAATGAACTAGTAGAATAGGGGGGAAAAAACAGATTTTATAGATATGAATTGTTGCTTTCAATGTTCCCATAACCAACTCATCCATTTAACTCTTTTTTTTTTTTAAGCTTTGTTTATAATTACGGATTTTACCCAATATTTATCACCAGATGGTTTTGTAACAAAAGTCAGCAAAAGGTAATAATAAAAATAAAATATTAAAGTCTTTATAATTATGGGCCCTTAAATGGGGCACTCGGGATACCCATCGAAAGCCTTGGAGAACGACTGACCCGAGGTAGACAGATTTGAATACTCTGTTTTTAGTCATATACTTAATGTTTAAAAGAAACTATATAAATAAATATATATTAATTTATTGCTAACTACATATATATTATTATTTTACATTTATAATTGTGATTGGGGGATTATATCTAAACACTAGAGAAAATTGGGACCAATATCAAATGAAGCAATGACAATCCATATTCATCCACGAATTCATAATAATATATATATATATATATATATATATATTTATATAT
>OVAY01000557.1:0-26342 GCA_900406395.1 Kernera saxatilis
ACATATATAAACAAATAAACATTATATATAACTTAAAATTTTGGAAAACCCACGTGTATACGCGGGATACTCATCTAGTTATTGATTAAAATAAAAAACAACAGCTATCATTGACTAAAATAATAAATTTAAAGAATATATATGTTCTATTTTAAACGATAAAAATATATACTATCAATTATTGACGTAGTGATGTGTAATTTAACTGGCTTCCATGAGTATTGATACTCCCTCTGTTTCAAAATAAATGATGTTTTAGAGATTTTTTTTTGTTTCAAATTAGATGATTTTTTCAACTTTCAATGCAAAATTAATTACATTTTTATTGTTTTTAATTATTTATATTTTGTAGATTATTTTATGATTGGTTGAATTGTGTTTAGGTAGATAATAAATGATGTTTTAGTTTAGAAAAAAACAAAAATTAATTGATTCATTAATCTATGTGCCAAAACCTTAAATATTTTTTATTATGAAACAGAAGGAGTATTTAATTTTAGTTAAATAAAAATTAAAGAAAGACAATTTCACGTTTTTCTATTTACCTTTAATTATGTTTTATGTTTTGTCAATACCTTTAATTACCTTCGATATAAAAAAATTATTAGAAATTTCATCGCGTCCAACTACATTTGTCTAGTACCTAAAATAAAAATGAAAACTTTTAATTAGAATAATAATTTATTTTCAATTCTTTATTATAAAGAACCTCCGAGATTTCCTAGAGGTAGCTTTCTTCACACCGTCACGGCCGCTTGTCTCCAAGTTGTCTTGGGACTCGTCGACGATGCGCAGATATATATACTTATATATATTCTTAGCGTAGCCGAACGAGAAATTTCCAGAGAGATATCGATTGCAAAAAAAGTGAATCTTGTTGTTGGAAAAAGCACCCAAAACTTGTTTCTCAATTCTCTCGTCTGCCCCTTTTTCATAATTTGCGGGTATAAATACACATCCTCTCGTCTGCTTAAGCCAATTCGATCCAAAAGCGTTCGTCTTTTCTCAGCGTTTTCCGGTGTTCATATTCGAGGTAGGAAAAAAGGGTTTTTGGGTTTGATTTCTTTTGTTTCATAGATCGTTTTGGTCCGTTAGTTTCATTGTTTTATGCTGAGATCTGTGTTTACGTTTCCAAAGTTTTGTGTTTTATTTTGATGAATCTGCATTTGGGTTTTTGACTGTTTCTGCAGAAAACACGAAAAGGTCTTAACTTTTTCTTTATTTAATTTGAGATTTAGAAGAAAAGTTATTTTGTCGTTTGTTTGTTTTGATCTCTTATTTTGTGCTTGTGCCATTGCTCAGGCTGAGTTGTGTCTTCTTGGAAGCATAGAAAATCTCTATGGTGAGCCTCTTTTGGCGCCGATTCACTTCGTTGCTCTTCTTTGTTCATAGATTTCTCACATTTGTTTGATTGCATGTTAATAGGGAGAAGCCCCAGCTTTCTTTGTGGATCATCTGGTGAATGGACACACCAATGGGTTTGGTGTAAAATCCGAACCTGAAAACAGAGATACATCAGTCCAAATTGGGGATCGATCTGTATGCCTCTCAATTTGATGCTTTAGAATGTGAAACTGCTCTTAATTCTTCGACTTTGATTTGATCTGAGGTTTTTTCTTTGCAGTATGTGATTGGTGGAAATCATGAAGGGAACCCATTGTTCCTTGGAGTTCAGATTCATGACAAAATCACTAACAAGTGGTGTGTGTGTGTGTGTGTGTTCATTGATGATGTTTTGATCTATTAGTTTCTTTCATTAGTCCTGAATCTTAAAGATTTGAAATCAATTTGGGTGTTTTTTTTTTCAGGTCTAGCCCTACTGTTCTTGGAACAGGCCCTAAGCCCTGCAAGGGCTACTTTGCCATTGTTCTTAAACAAGGCCGGATTTTGGTTATCAAAAAAGGTTCAGCTTCCGATGACTCTATATGGTTCCTCGAGGTTAGTATTTGGAGATTTTGATTACCAATGTTTGTAGTGTAGCTGTAGCATTTTGAGGGTTTCTCATTCTCATATGTTTGAGTTATCATATAGGTGGATAGTCCTTTTGTCCGGGAACAAAGGAAATTGTTAGGAAAAGAGGTTGTTGCCTGGAGTAAAGGAGTGAGAGGAAATGCAGAGAAGCCTATTGTTATAAGCGGTCCTTCTGGAGTTGGAAAAGGAACGCTTATAGCGATGCTTATGAAAGAGTTTCCTTCAATGTTTGGGTTCTCTGTGAGCCACACAACTCGAGCTCCGAGGTGTATGGAGAAGAACGGTGTTCATTACCATTTCACTGATAAAACTGTTATGGAGAAAGAAATCAAAGACGGGAAGTTTCTCGAGTTTGCTTCTGTTCATGGTAATTTATACGGAACCAGCATTGAATCCGTTGAAGTGGTAACAGATTCAGGAAAGGTATTAAAAATATCATATTTGTATCATCTCTTTCATGCCGTTGGTCCTTAAGATGATCAAATTCTTTTTTATTGTGTGTAGAGATGCATTCTTGACATTGATGTTCAAGGAGCGAGGTCTGTGAAGGCGAGTTCTCTTGATGCGATATTTATTTTCGTATGTCCTCCTTCAATGAAGGAACTTGAAGATAGGCTCCGTGCCCGGTAAAAATCAGACTTTTACCATATGAGTTGTTTCTTCCGATCTTGCATTGTAAATTTCAAGGAGATAATTCTCAAATTCCAAATCCTGAAAAAAAAACAGAGGAACTGAGACAGAGGAGCAGATCCAAAAGCGGCTTAGAAACGCTGAAGCAGAGATCAAGGCGGGGAAATCCTCAGGCATTTTTGGTCATATTCTGTACAATGACAACCTCGAGGAATGCTACAAGAACCTTAAGGTGACTTAACCCGCCTTTTGTTATGAACACATTCCTCTTAATCCACTTCGTATTCGAACAACAATGGCTCTCTGTTTCAGAATCTCTTGGGGATAAACGATGACGCTCCTGTGAATGGCGTAGAAGGTACTAAATCCGAATATGAGACACAATGTACATACTAATTGTGTAAGAAAGTGAGCTTAACGGGTTTTGTGATTGTTTGATAAAAGCAGTAGAAGGGATCAATCTTCCCCAAGAGCACACCGTAACGAAGATGGAAGATAAGATTTTGATTCAAGAAACAGGAGAAGCAACCAAGAACAACATGTACTTGATTTAAATCGACCAAAAATTCTTGTTTTTTTTTCTTTTATTTCACATTGATCTCTCTATAGAATTTTGTTAATAAAACGTCTTTTGGTGAGCAGGATCGTGTTGGATTTATCTTCAATTAACGGGGGAGCACCGGGAAGAACAAGAGGGATCGTTCTGGACACGGTCAAGTCCAGTTAACAAAGAGTCTTTATTCTTTCTCCGTCGAAAGCCAAAGAGGGAAGGAAACATTTAGATGATGATGAACATTGCTCGTTGTTTTTTTTTTGACTGAAAATTCGCGGTTGAAAGGTAGTGTTATGCGTTCACTAGATAGGCACTGATGATGATGATGATTATGGTTATTATGATTATGATGATTCAAAAAAGACATGATCTCTTTTGAGAGATGATGGAATAAGATTTTTTTGTTCCTTTTATTGATAAAATTTTAATCTAAATCTTGAAAGATTCTATTCTTTTGGTATTATTAGGACATAAAAGTATCAAAAGGTTGAAACCACTGCAATGGTTTTTCTTGAGATTCCCCAACTCGAATAGGACAGACAAAGAAAATTAACGTCGAATTTGGGGTATCTAAAGTCGATCCCACACAACAGTGTTTAGGTATTTGTACATGACTAGAGATTTTCTTGGACAAAAGGATGACAGTTAGTGCCAGTTTACAGTTGAAAATGAGCCAATGAAGTAAAAGCAAAGCATCTCGATAAGAAAAGAAAAAGACAAAGCTATAAAAAAAAGAGACCAACTTGTGGGACTTTGGACCTAAATGGGTCCTCGAAGGATTGCAACTTGCATTGATTCGTGGGTCCAAGGTCGGTGACAATGCATTTGAAGGAAGGTTCGTCGTAGCCCACCACAGTTTCACTTTTCTTGAAGAAGACGACGATGGTCCATCCACAGCCACACACACACACTTGTCACGTGACAGTGTCACGGTGTGAAAAATCTGTAGTAGACGCGCGTGGTTCTCACGCACAGTCAGGGTATCTTTATGGGGTAGAGTGTCACAGAGGTCTCTCTGTATAAAGGTTTGGATCCAGCCTGGTTGGGTCAGACGAACGAGGAGAAGAAAATATTGGGTTCAAAGAAAGCCCAAGAACGAACTTCAGGCCCAACTAAGCCAGAAACCGCGAATTTCGCTGAGCTGAATACGGAAGCAGTAGAAAGTGTGTAGTAGAGGTCGATACAGACAAGATATGGAAGATATGTTCCGTGACCTGTGAGATATGCTGTGAGATTTCATCTCTAAGTGGTCAATTTGAAGCAGATAAAGTTGAGATTTCATCTCTAAGTATAAGCCAGAGAACCCGGTAATCAAAACCGGCGTCCGCATTATGATGACCACATCACAATCGATGAAGCTAGCCTAGCTACGAATAAAATCAGGAACTAACCAAAGCATGAAGGATCAAAAAATGTTCTTGAATGTATATATGTAATCATCTGAACAATTAACTTGGAGCAGGTTGGCAAGAAGCCAAGAACGATCAATCGCCATTGTTAGCTGAACCGATATGCCAAGCCTGTTCCTTTGAATCAGATTGGTTCTTCCAAAAGACAAAAGTAGAAACAGTAACAGAGCTAAACAGAGAAAGACGAAGAATTACTCAAACATGAAACAACTATCCTGAGAGCAGCTTATTGTCTCCAAATATGTAAACTTTTTTAAGACTAAGGATATCATTGAAACCAGAGATCTCAAAAAAAAGTTTCAAATGCAAACAACAAAACCTGCCAAAAATTGTCTTTTTTTTTTTAGACTAATACGAAATGATCATGCGTTTTATAGCACAGAATTTGACATCCTAATAAACAAACACTGGCATTCTCAAATACAAAAACCTGAACTTGATTTTGATGATCGATCACCCATTTATAGCAAATTTATCCAGTAATCATAGTCCCAGCTCCTTCACCAGACATGATCTCATGAAGCAGAGAATGTTGTCTCCTTCCATCAATAATACTCGCCGTCTTCACTCCTTGAGCAAGCGACCTTATACAACACTTTACCTTAGGAATCATCCCACCAGCAACTTTCCCATCTTCAATCATCTTCTTCACTCCTTTTATATCAATTTCCTTCACCAAGCTACTCGGATCCTCTTTGTTCTCCAAGATTCCAGCCACATCAGTCAACAGAATCAATTTCTCAGCTCCAAGCGCCGCCGCGAGCTCTCCAGCCACTGTATCTGCATTGATGTTGTAAGCCTGACCGGCTTCATCGGCGGCGACGGAGGCAATCACTGGAATATAACCGTAATCGATGAGTGGACGCAACACGTTTGGATCTACTCTTGCAACCTCACCGACGAAACCTAATTGAGCCGAATTTGGGACAGGTCGTGCAGTGAGAAGACGTCCGTCGTGTCCCGATAGCCCCACGGCGGTAGCTCCAGCAGCATTAATAAGCGAAACGAGATTCTTATTGACTTTTCCGACTAGAACCATGGAGACGATCTCCATCGTTCTGGCGTCAGTGACGCGGAGTCCGTCGCGGAACTCAGCTGGGATGTCGAGCTGTTTCAGGTAACGGTTGATATCCGGACCTCCGCCGTGAACGAGGATCGGACGAAGACCAACGCACGCGAGGAGAACGAGATCGCTGACGACAGAGGATTTGAGTTCCGGCGAAGTCATGGCTGCACCGCCGTATTTGACAACTATGGTTTTCCCTCGGAATTTCTGGATAAAAGGTAACGATTCGGAGAGAATCTCGACTCTGTAATCAGGTGAAGGTGCATTTGTGGTTTCGATCGAAGGCGGTGCGGACACGGAGGCGTTTACCGATAAACCTAGGTGATGATGATTCTTGCGAGGTGGAAAGCAGAGAGATGGAGATTTAGGGATTAGGGATTTCAGAGGATTGGAAACAGAGAAGGAGATGGATTTATGCGGCGCATTGGATGTGACGGTGGCCATATCTGAACTTACCGGAGAAGGAGGAGGCGGCGGCGAATATACTGAAGCGAGAGAGAGAGTCTCTCAGGTTTCCTCAATGATGATTTATGTCAAACAGTAAATGAACCAATGACTATTACCCACGTGGAACGGAGACTCAAAGACTCCGTCCTGGCCCTAGGTTACTTAAAACGGCGATTTGTATTGCGCATCAAACGACATCGTTTTGTCTTGCAGCGGGAAATGCGAGGCTCTTTTTTTTTTTTTTTTCATTATTCGTCGTCTCCGTGTAATTGCAATCGGAATTGCCGATTATTCTCACTAGCTGGGTTGGAGTAAGATGGAGCGATTGGAAGATGAATTAATACGAAGATCAGAACCGGAGTCTATGGCCTCCGTCACTGCTGGTAGGTTCATGACTACGCTTCTCTCTGCTCGCCCTAAAAAGCTACGGGAGTCTATTTCCCGTCTCTCTCTTGATTCTCAAAAGGGTTGTTCTGGTAAGTGTTTGCAAGTTTAATTTGTGTGTGTATATGTTGCTTCTTATCTGCTGGATTTGTAATCTGTCTGTTTTCGATGGCTGCGTTAGGCTCTGTCGATGAGGCATTCTGGTTTTTGCACAAGTGCGTTAGAGACGCTGCTGAGAGAGACGAAACGATGGATGAAACTCTTGTACCCATCATCGAGCATGTATATTCTTAAACCCTGTGATAAACCCTGCTTGTTTGTTGGAATTCCTGGTTCTTACGGGTTTGTTTCTATACTTTTGTTGCTATTTAGACATTAAGGTTTAAGGATGCTAAGGCTAAGCACAGTAACCCAGCGATGATACTTCTCAGTTGGCTATTTCAAGATGAAGTTCTCTTTCAAGCCGTTTCTAGAAATCTTTTGAAAATCATTTTGAGGAACGAGGACAGGTTTTTAGCGCTTGGGTGGTGTTTACTTATCCGCAGTCTTGTAGAAAATACGGGGGACCAAGGTTTTTGGAATGGTGAGCATTATAATCACCCTTGTTACTATGGTATTCAGTATCGGTTTTCTCTCTTGGGGAAAATAAAAGGCTCTCCTTATTTTGAGCTCACTTGATGCATCGTTATGTACTTGGATAATTTTCTTTACTGAATGCTGACAGGAATCAGGGAGAAACATTCTATGTTTGTGGAGATTGTTTCATCTTGTGCCCCTCACTTGTTGATGATTATACGCAACGGGAGGTATAAAACTTCTTTGTCAGTGGATATGAATATTTGAATCTCATCTCCTGTTCTGTTAATCCCTTTTGTTTTTTGTTATCTATTTTAAGTTTTATTAACTTACTCAAAAATTAGTATTGTATATATCGAGCAAGTTTCTTCACTTGTATAATTTTGGTTATTTTGTTTAGCATTTTGCAGGATGGATATGAGGTGCCATCTCGTCTTTCTCTTTCTGCTGCTGATTGCTTGCTGTCAATTACTGGAGCCTTAGCAAAGAGGGATGATACTTTGGCAAATAGACCGAAGCCATCAACCATTTCGGGGTCTCATCAACCAGTTACTTTGATACCTAATATTAGTGAGAAGAAAAAAAAGCAGACTTCTCGACCTGAAGACTCAAACAGTGAGACAAATTGTATACTATGGAACTACCTGGAGGAGCTGACGCACCTTGTAAAATGTCTCTTTGCTGTATGTTCACTGATCCATTAAAATATGCTTGATCTGTGTTCTACATTTTGAAGCGATGAAGTTATCCATGATTTGGGTCGAGCAATATTGACAAAATATTCCTTCCAGTGGAACAGAAAAACTCGACTACTGCATGCTAAGGGGTTAAATAAAGTGCTGAAGTGGTTAGAGGAGTTAAAAGAGCATCATGGTGGCTCTCAAAAGGAGGCAGGTCTTTGACTAATGCCGCCTGTCCTTGTTCTTTCCCATTTCTGTTTCTGATTCTTGCTTATCAATATTTTGTTTCATACCCGGAATCCAGGCATGGGTGGAGCTCTACTGCTCTCTTCTTGTTGGAAGCATTACAGTGTCTTGCTCCACATGGAAGATCAGAAGTTCTCAAAGATTAGTAAGGAATTGTTGGAGCAATATTTCTCTGGTATCAAGGTTAGACATACTTGACAATCTTTTTGGTTTCAAAATTTTGTGATAGGATTAATTATTTCATGCCGTAACATTGTACTACCTATGGGATTCTATGTGTCCGTATCTAAATCTGCTGCATATGTTTAAGTTCTCCGACCCGTTTTTGTCTAATAGTAAACAATTTTTTTTGTCATTACCATCTACAGTTTTTAAACTTTTTTTCTTTGTTAAGAAGATAGAAATGTGCAAGTAACATATAGTAGATTCTGCTTGAAATTTAATGGAATGTGCTTGCATGGTATATGAGTGAGATTATTTGCTCTGGATCTTTTAGTTCATGCGGCAAACGTATATAAGCTACACAGAGAGAAGTTGTAGATGCTATATTGGTAAAGGGCAGCTTTACTAGCTCTCTGTTTTACTTCTGGTTAGTGTTGTCCAATTTGATTGGGTTTGTAAGAAGCTAATAGCATTAAAAATGATGCATTACTGGTTTTAATGCTTCCCTAGCTTTCTGCTCTTTCTCTTATTAGTGTTTTCCAAATTGATTGGGTTCATTAGGAAGCTAATAATGATAAAAATGATGCAGTATTATTCAGAAAGTTATCCTCAGGGATGTTCTGACATCAAGACTGGTGGTATAGAGACACAGAAATTTTTCTTAAATTGTTTATGCCTTTTGTTGGGCCGCTTTGAGGGAAATAAATTTGAGAGCATACTATCAGAGTATGGAATGAAGCTTGTGCCTTGTCTTCTACATCAGGTATATTTCCCCATTTTTTATTGAATAGGGAGTGATCACACACTTTACAGGAATTTCTCTTGCAGTTATATAGGCTACTCTGATAGTAACGCTAGAATTTTATTCTTATACAGGCTTTTCTGACATCCTACTCATTATGAAACTCATAATTTTGGTTCTGCTCCATTGCTGTTATGATTATAACATATCCTGATAAAATTAACTTTGAAGAATAATATATATGCCCATGTGATCATCTTAGTACTTACATTCTTCCTTTGCCTTTGAAGCTTCACAGTAACAATGAAGAGATATCAGAAGGAGTTGTTGCTATACTTAAAGCAGTTATCTTTAAGCTACAATCTCAGTCCGGAGACAGCTTCCCTGATACAATGTGCATGGACGTTGTGATACCATCACTGCTTCACCTTCTTGATGAGAGGGATGGTGCGGCCAAAGCTGTTAGTGTCCTCCTGGCAGAGTATTGTTTCAAGTATGTCTATTCTTGCTTTCCCGTTAATGCTAAATAAAAAAAGTAGCTTTTTAATTACCAGTCACGGTTCCTAGTTTGTCTTCTGACTTAAATAACCATTCACCAGAGATACAGATAATAACTGTCTCAGTGAAGTTCTACAACGCCTTGTTTCTGGAACTACTGCGCAGAGGCTGAATTCTATGGACGTGATATCAGAAGTAATCCTCATGTCAAAAGTTTCTTCTCATATACCCTGGTATACAGTCATTTATGTTATTTTATTTGCTTTCTCATGCCCTCAGAAGTTAGAACTCATTTTCTGCACTTGTTTCAGGAAAGAGATTGCAGACTGCTTGTTAAAGTGCCTTGGAGACCAGGAAACTTATATCTGTGAACAAACTTCAGAGTTGCTGAAGTCAATTGGTTGGTCTTCTTTTTACCTTTGTACACAATTCCTTTGGAAGGCTTTTATTTGTAGTGGCTTTTTATTTTGGCCGTTATCAGTTTCTGGTATTGGCAATCTTATGCCTCCTATGACTTCCTAGATCTGGCCTCACTTCATTTTATAAGATGAATTTCATAAAGTTCGCTGAAATTAATCATTGTTTTGTTAAAAGTAAGATTTATGTATTATTATTCGGATGAGGAAAACTTGTAAAGATCCCAATTCATGGGTCCAAGACTTGTTGTTCCATATCTCGATAGCAGTTTAGGTCATATGATCAGATTTATTTTCCGCTTTCCCATAGAACCAAGCCACCGACTGCATGATCTTTCTTTTGTTTTTTTTTCTTCCAGAGCCATCTTTCGTGCTACCAGATTTATTAACACTTATATATTCAACCAATGGAAAAGTACAATCATCAGCGATCGAAACCTTGCTTGGGGTCCTTAAACATCATAAGGAGGATTCTGATGTTATATGTATGTTGCTCACCTGTCTTAGGTATCGTGCTTTGTCTCCGTTTCTCCTTTCCCCCCACGTATACATAGTTGTTTGTTTATTCCCATTTACCCCAAGTGAGACACACACAGTATGCTTACGTTAAGTTTGTAAAAGTAAACTTACGAATGCTACATACGTGAATACATTGACCTTACTGCTGGATTTGGTTTTCTATTCTGTTTTTGCATTGTACACGCTAAAATTTAAAAGGCCTTTCTGCTTCTGATCTCCGCTTTTCTCATCTAGTAATACTCAAGCTCTGGATACTTCAGAAAGTAATGGACATTCCACAGAAGGTATTGGGTGTCTTATCTCATTACCATAGGCTAGATGCTATATATAATTTATGATTCAACTTCATTTTGTTGTTTTCCGTCTCGTGATAAACATTTATCTTATACACAATCCAAAAGTATCGTATAGAAAACATTTCAACAATTCAAATGTAAGTTGGATAAAAAATAAAATTACTGGAATATGAAACTTGAACGATAAAAAGATATGTGCTTCTTTGATGTTGAATTACTAACTGGACACTATCAAGTTTTTCTCTGGGGAGTGCATGTTCATCATCTTCTTGTACTGTTGCAGGTTCAACTTTTGACAGTGACCGAGTGCTAAAGCTGATCCCAGAGTGGGCTAGAAGTGTAAGTACGAGAATACGTCATGCTTGCTAAATTACTTTGTATCTTTGAAATGAAATCCATTTTAGTTTTGTAAGTGCTTGTATACTGTTGTTAGCACTACTGAATGAAAAATCAAATCTAAACTTTTAACTCTTAACTAGTGGTTGTTCCTTTTTTTTTCCTTTCAAGTCCTATTACCTTTTATCTAAATATTTTCTTGTGTATGTGCTGTGCAACTCTTCACATGGGAGTTACTGGAATGACCAAAGCTTGTGCCCGCTATAATTAGGCAATTAGAAATCTTTTTCTGCTTGTCGATTGAAATAAAATTCTTACAGGTGCAAAACTGGAGCTCACTGATTGGACCTTTGCTTGACAAGATGTTTTTGGAGCCATCCAATGCCATCATGGTTAGGTTTCTTAGTTGCATCAGTGAACATTTGGCAGATGCATCGGACATGGTCCTTCCACATGTACTATCACATATGCAGGAGCAAAACAAGTAAGTAAAAGTTCTCTTAAAAATAGAACAACTCAAATTGAGCAATATAATCACCATTAATGTGATTTCTATGTTAAGGAAAACTTTTAACAAGTTCCGGATATATAAAATATTGATCACAAATAATGTCATTTCTATTGTAGGATGAATGAGAAATTGGAGAAAACTCTATTTGACCACCTTTGCCCGTTGCTTATGTTAAGGCTGCTTCCCCAAAGAGTGTTTGATGATATTGGTTCCCTTACAATTTATGGTAAATTCCTCAGCGGAGACTCTGTGAATGGTATGTATGCTTATGCCTTTGATTTCCTTTTCCCGATAAGAGAAGCTTGGATGTTTATCGACCCTTATTGTAAACTAGATTCAACGCTTTAGCTATTTTTGGATTTTTTTTTTATTAGCGGCATGATCCAGAGTAGATACCGACGATCAAAGACTTAACTCACCACATCTATTTATTTTCATGTGGTACTTATCAGACTATCGAGACATCAAGTTTGAGGATTGTCAATGCATCGCCGCTTTCATTTTGGAAAGGTTAGTTTACTCTCAGTGATCATCAAACGCCATCTACATTAATAATTGTTTGATATCTACCGAACTGACTCCATTAATTCAGGGCATTTTCTAAGTTCGAGTTCGAAGAAGTTCGGAAACTCTCTGCTGAGCTATGTGGGCGCATCCATCCTCAGGTGTTAACTGGCTTCCTTCCCCGACCTTGTATTGTTGGTCAATCTTTTGTAAATGTTTAAATAGGTACTAAGCCTTTGTTTTAAAGGTAAATTATTTTTATATACAAAGAAACAAGGGTAGGTACTACTAATTAATAAGTTTCCTCTCAAGTTCACTGTGATTATAGAAAACTCTTTATCTAGTCTCTTGCTATCTTTATGAGAGAGCTAAGCGCATTCAAAAATTTCCACCCGTCATAACTAGGTTCTGTTAGTAAGGAGAAAGGCCTGCTGCATTTTTTTTATATCTAAAAAAGTCTAAATGCCTGGCTTCAGTTTTATTTATACAACAGTCTAGCACTCTAGCTTACTCTTCATTGTCTAAAGTTGTAATATGCTGGCGCTTTTATTCAACAGGTGCTATTTCCAACTGTTTTCTTGCAACTTGAAAAAGCCACAGAGCTGCAAGACAGCCTCAAGATTAAAGCTTGCCTATTTTCTATATGCACATCCCTTGTGGTAATATTTTCATTGGTCCTTTTCTATATGAACATATTCAGTGAACCCTGTTGTCACTTGTTTGATGCACTATCAAGTGGATTATTTTTGTACGTTACAAGTTTTCCGTCACTTGCAGATTCGAGGCTGGGAGTCTTTCTCACACAGTGTGACACCTAAGATCAGGAAAGTCCTGGAAAATATTTTGTTATGGCGTTCTGATGAGGATGAAAGTAAGACACCAGCTAGTGGCTATTGATTTATATCTCAAGCTCTGCTACACTTCAATTCCTCACTTCATGGCTGTTATTTTCCCCCGCAGTTTCCAAAGTACAACATGGGTGCATTGATTGTCTGGCACTGATGATATGTGCTGAACTGCAACATCTTAAATCTTCAAAAACATCTGGAGGAGAAAAAATACGTACAACAGGGAAGGACACATCTGGTTAGTATTTTTTTTATGTCTGTAGGGCTGACAATAGTTTGAACAGACTTGTATCCTGATCTGTCAGTGTTGATGCGTCAGGTAATTCTGTCCTAGATTACACGATCCATTGTTTAATAGAAGACAGAAGTAACTGCTCGTCTATCCCAAAGCTGAGTACTGAAGACCTAACTGGTGAAAGTCCTCTTCCTATTTCATTTCGTCTATGCATGGCAAATGTGATCATCAGTGCTTGTCAAAAAATCCCTGAGTCTTCCAAGAAGACTTTTGCTCGAAAAGCTCTTCTGCCTCTTGTTAATTCCCTCGAGGTACTTTTGACTATTTACACTCATTTCGGATTTGGCTAAATTTGTTTGCATTTTTGTTTAGTTTTCAACAAAATTCCTGAATTTTGTGCAGGTCATATCTGTACCTGAGGTCCGTGCAGCTTGTATCCAGGTCTTATTCTCGGCCATGTACCATCTGAAGTCCACACTTCTTCCTGTTTCATCTGATCTACTGAAACTTTCCCTGAGATTTCTTGAAGAAGGATCCGAAAAGGTACCAGAAATCTGTCAAACTTGTTTCTAACATATGTACAAGCGTATGGGAAGTGGACATAGACAAAGTGCTTCACTTTTAGACATGAAACTTCTTTTCTCAAGTGACTACTGTCGACACCGGAACTGTCTGCATCTATAAACATCTGAACTCGAATATTTTTGCCTGCCTTGGATTGTAAGCTTATGCGGAAGTCAAATTATACTCTCGTTGTGTAGGAAAAGCTGGCTGGCGCAAAACTGATGGCATCACTGATGGCGAGTGAAGACGTGATACTGGAAAACATTTCAGAGGGATTGCTGGAAGCAAGACTAGTTCTGTTCAAAGCATCTTTGTCAGATCCTTCTCGAGACGTACGTGAAGTCTGTGCTAAGCTATTGGCATGCATAACGCCGTCATAAAGCCATTTATCTTCTTTCTTCTTCCTCTTTTTTTTGTCACTTTTGGTTTGTTCGCACGTGCCAATGAAGTCGGTATGTATGTGGTAGCAAACGATGGCCTCAGGGATCCTAAATATTATGTAAAAATGTAAAGACCAAATATGTTTGGGTAACTAGTTATGGAATCTCCAGCTACTTTATAAATATAAAATACCACCGAAGCCAAGAAACACGGTAGAAATTGCATTTCGATTTCGGGTAGAAGACACCATCAAACTCTACAATGGGGAAGGATATTATTGATTTGGAACTGGAGATGGAATTAAGAAGGGTAGAAAAAGGTACATACGATTATCTGCAAAAGTTTTGTAGTGTTTTGTAGTGTATTCATTACATTACCAAAGCTAGACTTGATTCGCACAGACCTCCCAACGTCTATAACTAAAGAAAGAACATAAACGCAAAATAGCTTTTACCTATACCTTCTCTCATTCTTTTACTCTCTTCTACTCTTCTACTCTTTATTACTCCAATGACCGTCTCTATCTCTCATCTCTTTGCGGCGCCTTCTTCTTCCTCTGTCTTCATCTTCCCTACTGTCTCTTTCATTTCTTCTCTCTCTGTGGTTTCTGCCTTTTTGTAGTGAAATTTAGGCTGCGCTTCTTCGTTACAGCAGGAGCAGAGATGCTTGACTTGAGAGATGCTTGACCTGAGTTGCTTTGCATCGTTGACACTAAGATCCTCTACATGGTCTACAAAGGCATAAACTGCACCACGATTCTCACGCTCTTCCAGGTTAGCTCCAAAGCCTTGGATTTCAACACTTCGGAGAGTGTTCCTTTTGGGATTGAAGTAGAATACATAAAACGGTTTGCATGTATATTTCATACACAAAACAATATCACCTGTAGCAGTCACTCCAGCAATGGAAAAATCGCAGGAATCAAGGACTTCATTCTCCGGCATAGTGTAGACATATTTCAACCATTCCTGTTTCTCGACATCCTCTAGAACCCACATACACAACTCAACGGTACGCCTTCCACCAGCTTGACCATACTTGCCATTAATCCCACCTAATTTACCCTTATAGTTGATCAAAGTCAATTCAGTAGCATCATCATCTAGTTGACCACAAAAGCATTCTGCATCAATAAACTTGATGAATTCCTCAGACCTAACATCAAAGCAGACTATCACACACGATGATACATCAACTGTTTCAGCCAAGTAATACAGAACCCCATTGATGCATATCCCTTCACTCAAAGAACGGTCGTAAGCAGGACAACTGATGATAGCACTCCTCCACCTCAGTTCTTCTCCAGTTCCAAATGTTAGAATTTTATGATGATCACTTTCACTACAAAATGGATAAGCCTCAGACAACACCTTGAATTGCTTGGCAATGGGATCAAACCCTAAAAAGCCTCGAGACTTTCTATACTTCATCAGTTGAGGTAAGCTCTCATACTGCCCCGTGATAGGGTTACATATCACAGGCGCTGCTTCCTCGTTTGAGATCGACATATCAGGGAAATAGATCAAACCAGAGGCATAGCTGCAAATGTAACGGCTTACGTCTCCTGAGAACTTGGTATGAAAATGGGCAAGAGACGATTTGTCATATGGATTCTGAGGCTGAGGCGACGAGAAGAAGAGCCACTCACCGCGTCGTTCGAGTGCAAATAAGATACGTGGACGAGTCACGGACCTGGTCAAGAACAAGTCGGTGAAATCTGGACGGCAAAGCACGGACGCCCATAGCTTCGAAAGACTACGAAACCTAGCAACTGAATTCGCCGGCAATCTCGAGAATATCTCAGTAATGAGATCAGTTGGGATGAGTTCCAAGTTTTCTTCTGCTCTTTCCATCCAATTCGAAGAACGTTATTTTGCCGCCGGAAAAGGATAGGTTTTTAGGGATACGAGAAGGAAGAAATTTGGTGGTAAGGAGAAGACGATTTCGAAATGAAAAAACAAAATGAGAGAGTAAATTTGATAGGCCTTTGGGCTTTAGCGTAATTATGAATGAGCTAAGCCCATTTGTTCATTGCCGTATGAGATGTTCTGACCCAGGAAAACAAGACAAGTTTTGACCACAAAAGAAAAAAAGGAAAACAAGACAAGAAGAACAAAAAAAAAGGATCAGTTGTGTCCAAAGCATCTTTGTCAGATCCTTCTCGAGACGTACGTGAAATCTGTGCTAAGCTATTGGATGTCCATATAAAATAAAAATAGTTGTTTTTTTTTTTTCAGTGAACAAAATAATTGGGTCTAATAATGTATTATTAGTAGTTTTTAGGGGACCAAGGTGGTGAGTTAAATGTGAACATAAGAGGGAATGAGCATGGGATAAAGATGAATGGAGCGGCGCTTAAATATGAAAATCTCGAAACACACATAAACACTAGACACTCAGGATCGAACATGTGATTCTTATGTGTTGTGGCTCGTGACTTTTGCCTCTCTTTTCTCATGTCCCTCCAATTTCTCCTCCTAAAGAAGACATCCAAAAGGATAAATATAAATCTCAAAAGCTTTAAAGTGTCTCAAGAAAAGAATCCTGGGAACCCAAAAACACCCCTAACTTGTCTCACTATGTGTCATTCATAGTAACATTCTGTATTAGAGCTAAGCATATAACCCAACTCAATCCCAACCAAAACCGAATTTGTTTTTTTTTAACGATTCGATTGATATCATGCTTTCATAGCAAACAAAAATTGAATTGAACAAATCGAAATTTATTTAAATAGTTTTTTTTTTTTAATTAAAATTTATCAAACTGAATCCAAACCAACAACAAATCAAATTTTGTTTATTTTGATCAGTGTATTCTTTCATACCAAACAAATAGAAATTCAATTCAATTTAATGTAACTGAACTGAATATATTAAAATTCATTTTCTTATTTAAAACAAAAATTGAAAATACATTAAATTAAATTAATAAAATATTATTTAAAATCGTTCTTTATTCATATTTTTGGTTATTTTCTACCCATCTTCAAAAGTGGATAATAAGATTGACACAACTAGGGATTATTTCTGTTATAGTTTTAGCCTAAGGTAAGTTAAATAAATATGAAGTTGAGATCAAAATGGTTAAAAGACTCTTTTCCGACAAAAAAAAAAAAACTATTATTTTTCCTGAAAATAACAGATGATGAGAAATCAACGGTCACATGCGCGGGTGAAAAAAAAGCAATTCTCTGGGAAGTGAAGGGAACCGTGACAATATTTAAACACTCACTCTTTCTAAGCTCCATTATCATATCCTTCTTCACTCTCAATCTTCTTCCCTGCAACTCAAATGGAGAAATCATCATCCTCAATGAAACAATGGAAGAAGGGTCCTGCTCGGGGTAAAGGCGGTCCACAAAACGCTCTTTGTCGCTACCGCGGAGTCAGGCAAAGGACATGGGGCAAATGGGTGGCTGAGATCAGAGAGCCCAAGAAGAGGGCAAGACTCTGGCTTGGCTCTTTTGCTACAGCTGAAGAAGCAGCCATGGCTTATGATGAAGCCGCGCTGAAACTATATGGCCACGACGCTTATCTCAACTTACCTCATCTTCAGCGGAAACAGGGACCTCCTCTGACCAATTCTCAGAGGTTTAAATGGGTACCTTCAAGGAAGTTTATCTCTATGTTTCCATCTCGTGGCATGCTTAATGTGAATGCTCAGCCTAGTGTTCACATTATCCAGCAAAGACTAGAGGAACTCAAGAAAAATGGACTTCTATCTCAATCCTATTCATCTAGTTCTTCCTCCACCGAATCGAAAACTACTACTAGCCTTCTTGATGAAAAGACCAGCAAGGGAGCAACAGACAAAATGTTAGAAGGTGATGATGATGAACAGAAGAAACCAGAGATCGACCTGAACGAGTTCCTTCAGCAGCTAGGAATCTTGAAGGATAAAAGTCAAGCAGAAGCAAACGAAGTGGCAGAGTGTCATTCCACTCCGCCCTGGAACGAGCAAGAAGAAACCGGAAGTCCTTTCAGAGCTCAGAGTTTAAGCTGGGACACGCTGATTGAGATGCCAAGAAGTGAAACCTCAGCTATGCACTTCGACGCCAGCAATTTTGGAAGCTATGATTTTGAGGACGATCTAGGTTTCCCTTCCATCTGGAACTTCTGCGGAAGCTCAGATTCAGAAGTACACATGTGGTTTTAGGTTTAGTGTAGTGTTTTGGAACAGTGTAACATGATAGATACATGGGTAGAAAGAGATATGCTCAGACTGCAGTCTGTGCAGCAATAAAATGAGTCAGTGTACTTCTGAATATGAACGAGTCGTTCTGTTTTTTGGGATATTAATTAAAGCATGTTCATTTTTTTCCTTCAGCTCAAGAATTTAAAAACAGTAGTGAAAGTCACAGTCCTAAAAGAATGTTATATGTTTTGTGCAAGTAACAATCTCTTATCAATGGAAGGAATAGAGTAAGATATCAAACATGAATGCGTAAACTTCAAGAATTCAACAAACTCACTACTTAAACACAGAATTCCTCTTCATTCCAATATAAGAAACAATACATTAGTCATTAAAAAGCGAGTAATAATTTCCAGTAACTTGATGCTTCATCAAGTTTTAAGTCGGCGGAGGAGCCAAAAAAGCCTAACCTAAAAATCATTTATATATAAGCGCATCACGACCGGGCCCAATACCAATGTAATGAATGGGCACACCCACGAGTTCTTCAATCCTCTCAACATATTGCTGTGCAGCCTTTGGAAGATCAGAGTAATTTCTGATGGAGGAAATGTCAGACTCCCATCCAGGCAAGACTTCATACTCGACCTAAAAACATTTGCACAAATGAAAAAGAGTTACTCATCATCCCCACAATATGTATCAAAGTACCAGTTCCTAGACAATAAGATGAAACTATGTTTTCAGAACTTTAACAGATACTACAGGAACACGTAGAAACAAACAATTTTCCTACCAGGTAAATGTTTATAATCAATTTAATAACAAGAGAAGTTTCCCTATCCATTAATGGAGACAGTCAAACATATGTCAGAGAGCTACACTTACTTGCAGTTCTTCAAGAAGACAAAGATCACCAGGGAATGATTCAACAGTGGTGCCATCACTCCTCTTATAAGCCACACCCAGCTGGATTTCCTTAAGATCCGAAAGTACATCAAGCTTAGTGAGATTAAGTGATGCAAATCCATTGATTTGGCAAGAAAATCTCAGTGCAACAATGTCAAGCCAGCCACACCGACGAGGCCGACCAGTTGTAGTGCCAAACTCCTGTCCAGCCAACCTAAGAAGGTCACCACCTGGGCCCAAATTTTCTGTTGGGAATGGGCCTGAACCAACTCTTGTAGTGTATGCTTTTACCTGACAAAAACAGGGTCATCACAATGCTTTCATATCTCTTTCACTGATTGCAGATTAAATGTTATTAAAGAGTAAATGCCAAATGTATGATCAACATCAATGCTACTAAACTCCTAATTAAACGATTAGAAGAAAAATCTATGAGTGAATTTCAAGCTTACCACTCCAATTAGATCACCAACGGCTCTAGGTGCGATACCAAGACCTGTGCAGATCCCACCAGCTGATGGGCTGGAAGAAGTAACAAAAGGATATGTACCAAAGTCAATGTCTAACATTGTAGCTTGACCACCTTCTACCAAAATCTTCTTCTTCTGAGAAATTGAGTCGTTCATGAAATGCACGGTGTCGGTAATGTAGGGCTCCAATCTCTCAGCATATCTCTTATATGCTTCAACTTCTTCCCGAAGCATGTCTGGAGTGTATTTGAACCCTTGAAATCTTGCGGCTGCATCTGATAGTAGAAGGTCAAGCTTTTGAGGCAAAGTATCCATGTGCCTGAGATCACCCACTCGAATGCCATTCCTTATCACTTTACTAGAGTAGCAAGGACCAATTCCTCTCTTCGTGGTGCCAATGAATGATTTCGCAAGCTCGGATTCCCTGAGCCCATCAACCTCTTGATGAAAATCGAATAACAAGTGAGCGCGATCAGAGACCAAAATCCTTCCTTTACACGAGATGCCATTGGACTCCAGACCATCAATCTCTTTGAAGAGACCTGGCAAATGCACCACAACTCCGTTGCCAATCACACAAGTAGTATCCTCGTTCAGTATACCCGAAGGCACAAGGTGAAGAGCAAATTTCTTTCCCTCCGAATTATATATAGTGTGCCCAGCATTAGCTCCACCCTATGGTAGCCAAATCACAAAAACTTAAACTTTCCCGGAACAATCAATCAAGAAAAGAACCGGACCGAACAAGTGGATTTAACAAAATCAACAACCTCAATTCAAATGTTCGCAAATCTCCAATTACTCAACACTCAACAGACTACTTAATAACAAAAGCTCAGCTTAATTTGAGTCCAGATAATGACATAAATCCATAAGAGTCACGAAAAAACAAAAGAATCTGAGAAAAGGTAAGAATGTCAAGTTTACCTGACAGCGAGCAACGATGTCAAAGTGTTGGGCTAAAATGTCAACGAGCTTGCCTTTACCTTCATCGCCCCACTGGCAACCTAGCACACCCGATACTTGACTCAGTGATCCAATACGTCCGAGAGACTCAGTGGCGGCTGAATCAGCGGCAACGCTCAGTGACGCCGACACAGCCGGACGTTTAGCAGAGCACGCGACGAAGCTCCGAGGGTGGTGAAGCGGAGAATAACGGCGGTAATATGGACCTCCAACGGCGAATCTCGGACTGGAGTCGAGAGAGAGAGAAGAGAGAGACATCTTTGAAGAGAGAGGGGGTTTCAAGTCTTAGGGTTCGCCGGCACTCGAGTATGGGAAACAGGAGACCTTTTTCAAACTGGGTTCAGGTGAAATTAAATTACCGTTTTGCCCTCCACATGAAATATGTTCTGAAGAAATCGACGAGAAACCGAACCGGACCAAACAAGTGGATTTAACAAAACAAAAACAAAAAAAAAAAGAGAGAAAAGTACTAAAAAAAGAGATGGGAGAATTATTGTTATTTTATTCCATAAGTAATAAGAGAGATATATACAACATTAGAGTTTAGAATAGGCTTATATTCTAGAATGTTTTAAACCGTTCAATGATAATATTTTTTCCGTTTTGGTCAAACAGACCCATGTAAAATTTGGTTTCAGATCCGTTACTATTATTTTTCGAAAACCAAAAAACCCAAAAGAATTAAACCAAAATCCAATTGAAAAAATTCATAATTTCTAGTTCGAGTCATCAATTGAACCGAAATATGGAGTGAATTTAATCTGGTTAAACCGAGACTAAAACCGGTCTAAAAACAACGCGAGAAGGCAAGAACTAAACTGAAATTTAAGAAAACAGCGTTTTGATTACATATGATTGATGGTATACCTAATTCAAAACCCAAGATTATTATTCCTTTTCAAAAGAATCGATGGCAATGAATCTGAATGATTCTGTATATATGTATATGCTTCTGCAGCTCCTGAGGTATTTACTTCCAACTTTTTTTTTGATCAGCTCGTTTTCTGGAGACATTCTTGAGGCAATCCGTATTCTTTTGTCCGGTTCACCACTTGCTCTCGTCTCCATGGATCGTTGTGTAGCTTGAAATGCAGAGTCTGTATGAACGTAGCAAAGATATCGTCGTGTTTCAGTCTAGAGAATTGGACAGCCCAGTCTTCTTCATGTCCAAAAGTAGCTTTCTGTCTTTCGGCTTCAAGCAAAATCGAGTCTCGGAACAAAAACCTTTGCCAAATCTTCTTTACATTAGCCAGTCTGAATTGTATCTCCGTCTCATTGAATCCCTGTTGGAGAATTTTACAACAAAACAAATGAAGTGAGCTCAAGATTAGGAGCACTTTGTTGCAAGATTTAGAGAGAGTGATGAAATTCTGATTACTCGGAGAGTGTTTATGAGATTTGGAATGTCATCTTCGCTGACACGAACTGCAAAGCTTTCGTAATTTAGCATGTTCTCATAAGGTAAGTAGATTCCATCCTAATGAAGAGACGTCAATGGAAAGAAAGAAGAAAACCAGTCATTTTTCGGATCAGGCAGCTTAAGTTTTCGGAATGTATAGAATGTGGTAAGTTCAAGGTAATACCTGAATGATGACTGGGACGCATCCTTGTAAGATACTATCTTCCATGCGACCACTCCAGCCATCTCCAGGGAACACACCACAGAATATTGAAGTTGCTATGTCGTTATGGTAATTGTCAGCACGTAATGGAGTGACAATGACATCGTCTGCGTGCTGCTTCCCGAGCTTCCCTTCTTTGTTAGGACTCGAACCAAACTCTTCTGCTAGCTTCTGCCTGATTCCCATGCTATACCTGCATTAGATGTTATTGTACTGTTATATGCATCTCCACTACCACTAGGAATACTGTTTGAAGAACAGCTCGGTTTTCGCTTATTGATTTCAACATGATTCTTTAAGCAGACTTACGAATCTTCTGGTCTTCCCTTTTCATAGGCTGGTCCAAGATTCCCATTGAAGTAAAACAATGTTTTCCGCTTCTCCCGTGGCCTAATGATAAGGAAAAAGACAACAACTTTCAGGCTTTGCGTTTAAGCGATATGACTGAAACAATGTCCAAGAACCATCACACAAAATACCTCGCCCAGTAATTGGCACGCATGGAGAACGGATCAGGAACTTTCCAAGCTGGAATCACGAGATCTTTGCGAGGGTCAAAGCAAGGATGATCTCCTCTCCTCTCTTCAGATATATCATCCCAGTTATCACCCCAATAGGCTGTTGTTGAATGGTTATGCTTAGAGTTTGTGTTACCCCAATGAACTAGCATCATGCTATTCCATATCTCTTTAGGAGCATAGCAAGCACCTTCATCCCATGAAAAAAACTGCCTTTTTCAGGCGTAAAATATTTAGCCCACATTAGTGTGGAGAGATCCGTGTAAAAAATCAAGAAACAAGCTTTGAGATCCAATCCTATATATGTGTGAATCATCATACCCATATATGGTCTCTCCCAGATGAGCGGTTCCAGTAAGGATATTTCTCAACGATGTGTTCATAAGCCCTTTTGTAGAACTCTAAGGTAAGTGAGCTTCTTAATCCAGTATGATTCTGAAAGTAATAAAAACATAGACAAAATATAAGCTCTAGAGCTTCTGCAAGCAGAGAATCAAAAACGTGAGTTTCTCGACCCAACCTGCATGCTAAGGTGAGGTGCATCATCAGCACGAGTTATAATGCATGAATCAAGAACAGGAACAAAGAAGAAATCTGCCTCTTCACCATTCAGTGTACGATGAGCGGTGGCCAAAATATTCTCATAGAATGCCATCTTCAAAATTAGAAGACGTTAAGAAGGGCCAGAGTTATCTTTCAATTCAGATTCAGAAGAAAATCGTTGAATTTATCTAGTATTTGACTCAAGTTTAGGGAAAAACCTGGGAACCATATAGATAATCTGTCCATACGGTTGCATTCCTGTCATCATAAATCCTATTAACACATTCGAGCTTAAAATGCCGGCCCTGCAATATCAAATTCAAACCAGAGGAGATTAAAAACTTTATCATAAAAGGTTTTTTTCTACCTTTTTGAAGGAAAAAAAGATATTTGGACTGTGACCTCAAGAAGTAAACTGTTGAAGTCTGGTGGTAGATCATAGATGTATATAAGAGGCCTTTTTTTCTTCACCACAGCACTTAGATTAATGAGATTTCCAGGGACTTGTTTATCACTAGGAACTTCGAGATGTGCTGGTCGAAGCCATTGTGGCCACTCTCCAACCGTCGAGAGAGTCGATGGAATACTACAATCTGTCCCAAACCAGCTTTTGTCACACTGAAAAGCGGGCAAAAAAAAACAAAAAGATACACACACGGAGTTAGAAATTTAGATTAAGGATATACAAACCTCTCGGTACCAAGATGATAAGCTTGTGGCAGTTGATAAGGTTTTTTACCTGGCAGAAACCTCCTCTGCATTTTCCATGTGCAGAGCACTGATTAACACAAGTGCACTGTACAGGCACTTCGCAGAACCGTCCCCAAAGACAATCATATTTACAGTCACATTCCTCTTTGATTTGCACCTTTAAAGCATATGCATCTTCTGGATCCACATTGCACCATCCTTGTTTACTACTGTTTGTTGTTAAAATATCTAAGTCTGGTTTCGACCAATCTGTCATTTTAGATTCTTCAGGATTCACCGGCGAACTAGAAACATGTGTGTTATTGTTAGAGAGAGCTTGATTTGAGAAACAACAAGACTCAAGAAGAAAAGAAATCAGGTGAAACTTACTTGATTTGAAATCCACATGACTCTGGCACTGGCCGATTTGGATATTTTGTGCCTTCTCCACAAAAGCACATGGCTCTTGTGGTATCACAATGTCTAGAACAAATCGAAACAACCCATCGACCATATGGCATCTCAGGTGTTTTCTCATAATTGCAATCTAACCGCAGCTTTTGCGAACAATCTTCGCCTACACAGAACCGGTCAAAGTAACTTCATTTAAACACCAATGTCAATGATTGTGAAGGCTAATAAAGAAATCAAAAACCATTCCTGCTGTTAATTTTTTGCAGGATTGTGTTTGACTTCATCATTTTACAAAGCAATCAGCTTTGTTTTACGAAGATTCAAATAGCCTAAAAACTAACCAGTATATCCATGGAAGCAACGGCAAATTCCAAATTCATGGTTACAAACACCTTGACCACTACAATCATTCAGACACTTTCTCCCACCAATTGGCTGCCAAACAAACAAAAAAACACAACCTTTATAACCAAATCGAAGAAGCAAAATTGTTTCAAGATGCCAAAATAACACTTACTTCAATGATGTCAACTTCTTTGGCAACTGCATCACAACTAGAAAGCCATTGCCCGATCTCGGCTTTCCATGAGGCATTTCGATATACTACTGCACCGTGTAAGTCAGCAGGAAACCGGCGATCAAAGGCCACAACTGGTTCACTTGAGTCCTTGGTCACTTGTGTGGTTGATTCATTACTTGGTCCAGAAAGATTCTGAGCTTGCCTTACACTAACAGAATCAAAAGAAGGCACTACAGGACCAAGAAAAAGATGAACGAGTGAAACCAGAACAATCACAGAGGCAACAGTGGCTATCTGAGACCATGAGCACTTCCATTTCTGGTGAGAAAACATGATCTTCAAATAAGAATCCAAAGTTCTTATTTTTTAAACTTGACCGCCTGAATCAGAAACAAGTCATGATTAATTATAACCAGTTTGACACAAAACCCAATTTCTCACGAAACAGAAATTCAGGAAGATAATTAACAAAATGGATTTTTCAGACTCGTCAAAGAAACGGAGCATAAATAAGGGAAAGATAGCCCAGAAGGTTAGGCAAAAAACCATAATTACAAGTCGGCGCATATTATTAAAACATAAATAAAACCAGCAAGCTTTGACCGAGTAACAATGGAGTTTTCTCTCTCCATGACAAATTCCATTTCAAACTCGAAATGCGAGAACCCAGAAGTAACATTGAAACCGAATAAACACAAGGGAATCATGAAGATTTCATACATTATTAACAGGATCCGAAACGGAGGATTTACATGGTTAAAAATCGACCACGGAGCTATAAAACTAATTTACAAGAATCACGAGAATGACACAGAACATTTTAAGAGAAAAAAAAGGGAAGGAGAGAGAGAGAGCGACAAAACTCACCAGGTCTGAGGGAAAACGTCATGGGTTTACAACTAAACTCAACCATGTCCATGGCCATGGGGGTGTTGGAGGATTTATATGAAAATTATTAATTACAGAGAGATTTGAATAATATTATGGAGTAATAATGATAACTGTAATGGTTCTTGGAAATTTCTAATTATTAGAGAGAGAAGAGAGAGAGACGGCCACGGGGATCTCTGGCTGGCCGGAAGAAAGCAATTGGTTATGGGAATGTTCGTCGTGTGCGTCATGTTCCTCTTCCTTGAATTATTAAATACCATTCCTAATTCACCGCCTTTCCCGGTATGATCTCCTTAACCGATTCGAACCGGTTTCTTTTCCGGTTTTTCATCAATTTCATAATTTTATTATATTCAAACAAAACCAAGTCAAAGCAATATAGATTTCAATTTGTGACCAAACCGAATTCTATCCCAACAAAATATTTGATGCGATTATCAAAAATCGAAATTGATTATCATTTATAATCGAGTTAAAATTTTAAAATTATGTTTTCATGTCAAAATTAATTCATAATAAATTAAAAAAAACTCATAAACTTATATTATTCCATAATCTTTCAATTTATAATGTCGGGACAATGACAACATTCTACTAAAACCGGATTTTCTCGAAAACTTAGATTATTTTATCAACTCAAATTCACAACGTAAACAACATCGGTTTTTTTTTTTTTTTTCAACGAAAA
>OVAY01000557.1:26351-52201 GCA_900406395.1 Kernera saxatilis
TTTTTTGTCAACGAAAACAATTCCGGTTTAGTTTATGAATATTTTGTTTATTTTTCGAAAGTGGTCACTAAACAATGAAGGAATTACTTCAAATAAAACAATTTAAATAAATATTAACAAATGACGGTGATAAAAAGATGAATCGAGTATTTTAATATCTTATAAAATACAGTGTTCCGTCGAAGGAATAATTCTGATTTCTGAGTGGGGGCGTTGACGGCTGTGGGCAAAACGGTAAATTTGTCTCTCCTCTCTTTTCAATTCTCGTTTCGTTGTCTGAGAAAGACCGTGGTGGGTGACGCACTCCTCTAACGGGACAATGGCGTAATTTACCAACATACCCCTGTTGAGAGCAATGTGCTCGCTTTTTCGAGCATCTATTATTTTATTTTATTTTCAGTAAATAATTGAAAACTAGACTCACGTGAGTTGCTAACGTATCCTTTTCTCATTGGTTATGATCTCAGCGAAGACTCCGCAATATTAAAAGTCTTTTATTACCAATCATTTATTTCCTTGATCTCACATCTTGTAATTACTTAGAGCATCTACATCAATTTCTTCCATTACTTACGATTCTAATCTGTATGCAATGTCTAAATCACACACATATATATAAATATATAAATATATATATATATACGAAGTCCATCATACTGTTTTAAAAACTAGATACGAAGTCCATCATTTTGTTGAAGGCTTGAAGCTGTAATGCAATCCAGTTATAAAAAAAAGAGGCAGTTTATGTTAGATGGGGTGGGGTTCACAAAATTTTAAGAAGTAATGACTGCTAAATTTTGCTCCCAACTTGTATAAAGAAAATGTATTGAAAACTCATTCAGATTGACAAATTTCTGCCACTTTTTCAATCTACCAATTAAAATTTATTGACAGAGTTTGTTAAATTGTCGCCATCAACCATAAATCCTTGTTACTGATTGGTATCTAAAATGAAATAGAAATATTCCACTGACAAAATAAAAGAAAGAGAGAAAGCTCATGGGATGAGGTGAAAATGTGAGAGAATTTTGATTCTTGAATGTTAACATAAACAATATATAATTAAAAAACCGAGAAAGGGCGATGCACATACTGATCTGAGCTTGAGCATGATACCATAATGTTACTGGAGGATGCAATTATTTTGTCATCGAAACTTAAATTAATTAATGAAAGTTTAGTTTTAAGTTTATATTTTAATTGTAAGGAGATGTCAACGAAATACCGCTGGAGTATATTCCACAAAGAAGGCTTCCTCTGTCTAGGGATGACGTTCACGTTGACAATGCTTCCCAAAGTTCCATACATTTTTTGAGTTTTTCTTCGTTATAATTTTATTTCCATGTTTGTGTTGCTTTCATAAACTTGTAACTAATAACGCATTGAAACATTTCATGGCATGCATTACCTGTTAACAGTATGTAGATGCGTTTGCGTTTAAATATGGTTTGAGAGAAGAACGGAGGAAGAAGAAGAGGCGTTTTTAAGAGATCTCCTTAGTTCCTTGGCCACTTGCACCATTTTTGGAACTTCCCCTCTAAGACCGATGCATCTTTCTGAGAGCACAATCCATTTGGCAACGCTCTTCTTCAAGCGTACCTGAATACCATCTCTGCTAATCAAATAATTCAGAAACAAGACTACACTTGCTGAAATTCTCGGTGGGTATGAAGATTTGACCAGCACTGAAGAACTTGATTGGATTGGATTTGCCCTTGCAACATTTGATGAGCTCTTCTAACAATATCTCCCCTCTCACGCGTTCTCGGACCAAACTCTGTTTTTTTAACAACGGCTAGTGACGTCTTCTTCTTCCACCAATCCATCTCAAAAAACCTAGTCAATTAAGAGAAAAGCAAAATTACTTTACATCCAAGAAAGAAGAAGACCAAGATCGAAGACCTAAAAGATATATATATAGACAGGTTTTCATCGTTGAATATTCCATTCCACAAACGCGTCCTTCCACAAAACTTGGGACAAAAAATTCATAATTCCTACGTGAAGTTGGGCCTAAAGCATATGATTTGTTTTTGGCCCATTTATAAACATGATGTCTTACAAAAATTGCCAATTTATAAGCAAAGTGGCATATGTATTATGTATATAGTAACAACTAACAAACTTGGCGCCTCAACATTTCAGGTTCAATTCCGGTTTTTCTTTGTTAAGGGACTTATGGCGTTGGAATTGGACAAATATATTCTAATTTCTACATTGACAAAAAAAAATCATAGTATGTATGCAGTATGCGTCAAGTATATATGTACACGTCTCTTAACAGATTTTGTCTGGCAGTCAACTATTTGTAATGAATATGTACAATCGCATGTGACTCTGCTACATGACCTAAGAAGACAACGGATCTTACATAAGAAAGTTGTAACTAAACTCAACAACCCTTCTTTATTCTTTTGTTATCTCTTCCCCTTTGCTGCAAAATATATTGGAGAATATTAATAAAGCGGTGAACAAAGTACAGCTAAATATAACATGATACAATCAACTTTTTCTGAAGTAGTTTGTTCTGATTTTTCAATAAATTACATTTATTAAAATAAATTTTGGTTGGATAGATAGATCAACCACTTCAACAATTTTATAACCCATTTTCTTCTGGATTCACCTGAAACAAGGTTGTTGCTTCTCATACAATGTGATTTATAATATATGGAAGTAACATTTGACATTTCCATATTTCAAAATAATTTTGTTTGTTATTTACTTTACAGATAAAAACCCATAATCCATAGAAAATGTAGCTAGGATTTTTTAAATCGACCTAATTATTAAAATCATGGTCTGAACTTTGAACTTAAAATTAGATCTTCTAATCAAATAATGGTAGTGCATTAACAAATTTCTCTATAGATCTGGAGTTGTAGACTGAGATCAATTTCCAGTAGACGTATTTTTTTTGCACGTTCCATTTTTTTGACCACTTGAGAATTCAAATAGCGGTAAAACAAAACTTTAAAGTTGGACGATTTAATCGATTACCAGAGAAAAGGGGACGTTTTGAAGTATGAAAACAAATTGAGGGGCTATAATCGAATAATAAGAGAAAACGCTTATGCCGTGTTCGGAAGTTTTAAGCGTCCTCGTGATCATCTCCGTATATAATCAATCAATCAATCAATCAATAAATAAATCCGGTAACTCTGAGAAATTTCAATCGCTTCCATTTTATCTACTCTGCTCCCATTAAATCGCAAAGTTAATTTTGCGATTTTTTTTTCTGGTTGGCTATTTATTTTTTTCCCCTTAAAAAATTTCTGCAAGTTGTCTTGGAATCTTCGGGGTAAAATTCGTCATTGGTTTCTGTGAATCTGGGAACGAGTTTGGGTATACCTAGTCGCTGTGTTGATTCCTTCTCCTCATTAGCTTGGTGTTTTTGAGGCATTTCCATGGTGATGGCTGCAGCTGTAATTGTGCCTTTGGGCCTTCTCTTCTTCATATCTGGTCTCGCTGTGAATCTTGTCCAGGTGGGTTTTCTGATTTCGAAGCTTTCCTAGGTTTGTCCGTGTCTGATTCGCTTTCGCTCTTACCTCTTTTTCGATTCCTCTGATGTTCTGCATTGTAGATCCTCTTTTCTGTTTACCTTCTCCCTATTGATTCACTGCTTTTAGGGTTTTCGTCGCCGAATGGCTTCTTCATATTTGTCCGTGCTGTTAAAATTTGAGAGAGTGTGAGAGAGTGAGACTATACATAAAATCCAACCATGTAGTAGCTTCACGCACTGAGCAGAAGAGTACTGTTTAATTCTAAACCTCCTTATTTCTTACGCTGGGATTGTCTGTCTCCGTCCTTCCGCAATTTTCCAACATTTTCTAGGTTTTGGGATTGAGGAAGGAATCTTCATGTCTAAGTGTCGAGGAGCCTTTTCTCTGACCTCGTTTGCTTCAATTTGATGTTGACAACATTTTTATTTCAGGCACTTTGCTATGTCCTCATTCGACCTCTATCTAAGAACACATACAGAAAAATCAACCGGGTGGTTGCAGAAACCTTGTGGTTGGAGCTTGTCTGGATCGTTGACTGGTGGGCAGGAGTAAAGGTATCCTTAAACTTTTTTCCTATTTAGTAAAATGATTAGGAAGCAGACTTGTGCCTGCGTATCATTATTACAGTAGCTTATATAAGTCAAGGAACAGATTAGGACCATCTTTTTTTTCATTTAATTAGTGTACACATGACCATATGTAGATTTTGTTTATCTTACTTTTAAGTTTATGACTTCTCTGAAACCTCTTTTTTTTTCTTTTGCCTTAGATCCAAGTGTTTGCTGACAATGAGACCTTCAATCGAATGGGTAAGTTCCTGCTTGTTGGGAATCAAAATATAAAAGTCCTATATATGAACGAATCTGTAACTTCAGTGACTGTTCTATATTTTTCTTCCAGGCAAAGAACATGCTCTTGTCGTCTGTAATCACCGAAGTGATATTGATTGGCTTGTGGGATGGATTCTGGCTCAGGTACATAATTTAATCTCACAGTTTCATGCATCTTGTTTCTAAACAATCGTTTTTGCTTGAATGTTTTAATGGGGATCAACATAGACTTCTTGGTGACCAAGCTTGTATGTGCAATGGGACCATGTGCGGCTTTCTAGTTTCTAGTGAATATAGATTCTCTTAGGTAGAAGGTTACAGTCCCGAATGATCCACTGATGAGATAAGAGAGAATATATCATCATAATATTTTCTCTAACAGGCTCCATGTTATGGTGCTTACATCTTTTAATCTAATGTTTCATAATTTTATTCCGTGCAGAGGTCAGGTTGCCTGGGAAGCGCATTAGCTGTAATGAAGAAGTCTTCCAAATTTCTTCCAGTATGTGAATCTATTATTTTACTGCTGTGCTTGCTAGATTTTAAAGAAAGTAGGAATCTTTAGTTTTATTTCTGAATCTCTGCTTTAAGTGAGAAACTTGATAACTTGCTTTTGGGTTCAGAAAAATATAATATCTTTAGGTTCATACACTTCTTCTCCTTTTTATTCTGTTACGTACTCTAAAGCATTCATAAACATAGAATTGTCGCACACATACAGGTCATAGGCTGGTCAATGTGGTTCTCGGAGTATCTGTTTCTGGAAAGAAATTGGGCAAAGGATGAAAGCACTTTAAAGGTATGGGTTTATATTCTTCTTGTGCAACTCATTTAGTTTTGCTCCTTTGTAACCTGCTTATTAGCACATTATACCTCATTACCCTGAAAATGCAGAATCTTCATTTCCAGACCATGAGTTATGTGTTTATCTAAATTTACAGTCAGGTCTTCAACGCTTGAACGACTTCCCTCGACCTTTCTGGTTAGCCCTTTTTGTGGAGGGAACCCGCTTTACAGAGGCTAAACTTAAAGCAGCACAAGAGTATGCAGCCTCCTCTGACTTGCCTATCCCTCGAAATGTGTTAATTCCTCGCACCAAGGTAAGTTGTATTATTTATTTTTCCCCATTCCTTGGGCAACTTGATATCTTCACGGTGACCTTTAAAGAGCAAAATGATTACTATGATTGATCCTAAATCTCAATGCGTGGTCTGGATCTATGTAGCATTTATACGTGGATCTATTTTATACTTACGCTTTCATCAGATCGGCCTGGTTGTTGATATTGTGTTTTCTGCCATAACTACTAGACTTGGCTTGTGTTTCTTATTTCAGGGTTTTGTGTCAGCTGTTAGTAATATGCGTTCATTTGTCCCAGCCATTTATGATATGACCGTGGCTATTCCAAAAACTTCTCCGCCCCCAACGATGCTGAGACTATTCAAAGGACAACCTTCTGTGGTAAGCAAGTAAAAATATGAATAGGTCTTCATTAAGCAACATATAGTAGTTACATCTTGCTTGGACTCTTCTTGCAACGTATTTCATAGTATTCAATTCATTATCCATTGTTTTTTCAGTGCAACTGAAACGAATATAACCCTTGTCTTGTGGATGGCTGGTATAAGGAGTGATATTTCACCTTTGCTTCCATAATGTGTAAAAAACCATAGGGCTCATCGCATCCCAAAGCTTTTTGTAACTCCTGACCATTCCCCCCAAACCATTGCTGCTGGTTTCAGGTGCATGTTCACATCAAATGTCACTCGATGAAAGACTTGCCTGAATCAGATGACGCAATTGCACAGTGGTGCAGAGATCAGTTTGTGGCTAAGGTAAAGATTATAGATTTAATGATTTTTCCACTTTTCAGTTATTGGCAGCATACTTGGTCAAGATTCAATAGAGAGAAGCTAAGAAAAAAGTTCATTTTGACACACACTCTCATCTCGGCTTTGTGATACAGGATGCACTGTTAGACAAACACATAGCTGCAGACACTTTCCCCGGTCAGCAAGAACAGAACATTGGCCGGCCCATAAAGTCTCTTGCAGTGAGTCTCTCAAAACAGTCTCTTGGATCCATCCATAAACTCATAAACTCACAAATCTCTTCATCTTTTTGTTTGTTTGTTTCAGGTGGTTCTATCATGGGCATGCGTACTAACTCTTGGAGCAATGAAGTTCCTACACTGGGCAAAACTCTTTTCCTCATGGAAAGGTATTGCGCTATCGGCGCTTGGTCTAGGTATCATCACTCTGTGTATGCAGATCCTGATCCGCTCCTCTCAGTCAGAGCGTTCAACCCCGGCCAAAGTCGCTCCAGCCAAGCCAAAGGACCACCACAACTCAGAATCATCCTCCCAAACAGAAGGGGAGAAGCAGAAGTAAAAGCTGGATCTCACAGATCGAAAAACAAACACAACAAGAAGCGTGTCAGTTTTGTTATAAGAAACAAAAAAGAAAAACTCCCCAAGTGAAATCCCTTCATATCATCAAATTCCGTTTTGTTCAGCTACTGCTATTACTACTACTAGTACTACTTCTTCTAAGCCTATGTTTCTTAGTCAATTCATGTATAGGGTCGTGATCAAATCAACGATTTATCCCTATAGACCTTGGGATTTTTTTTTCTCTAAGTGCATAGGCCTTGTATAACTTTCTATTATTAGATTGGAATTTGGGATTGATATTAGACTTTCCTTTTAGAAAACACTTTTTTTGTTCCTACTGTTTTTGTTTCTTATTGATTGTGTAGAATTATTGGAAGAGACTCATGGACAAGACGTAACAAATGTTAGAAGAAAAAAAACAGAATTATTTTCAAAAAAAAATTAAAAAAGAATTTCGTTTATGGAATCAATTACATGATACGAATTCAACGACTGGGTTGTAAAAGGTTTTCCATTTTTATAGTCGGTATATATATACAGAGTTTTGCTTCTTCTTTTTTTTAATCAACCCTAAAACCCTTCAGGCCGAATTTAAAAAAAAACCTTCGTCGCGCCGCGTTCTCTTTCTTTCAGACTGCGATTAAAGTCCGGTCGAGAGAGATTGATAAACCCTTAATTTCCTCCGTCTGAAACCCTAATTTCGTGGACTCAACCGCACAGTTTACACACTCTCAGAACCGGCACCGTGCAACGCAATGGCTCAAGCTCTAACCTCAGAGGTTTGTTTTGAGTTTTGGATGCTCTTTGTTGTTTTCCATGGTGTTCGGCTTCTGTTTTTCGCTTTGGATGGTTTATCTTATGTTTTCGAGGTTTTGGTTTCTCCAGGGAGCTTCCCAGGTGGTCGATTCTGTTAGGTTCAGTTTCATGACAGAGCAAGATGTTCGAAACCATAGTTTTCTCAAAGTTACAAATCCCATATTACTCGATAACGTTGAGATACCTGTACCTGGTGGTCTCTATGATCCTGTAATGGGTCCTTTAGATGATAAGTCTGCGTAAGTCTTCTTCATTATGCTTTACTCTCACCACTATCTCCATGTCCTACTTGGTTTTTAAGTATAACTCGCCTTTTTACAGAATTTTTGGAAAGACTTTCTTTTTATTCCTTGGCTGGGCTTGGAAATGTTAGTTCTAATGGTAACCTTGGTTAGGGAGGTTAGATATTAGATAATAGCTACAGCTGATCATACGCCGTTTCTTTTGGAAATGGCTATTATCTTTATTTCTCTGATAATGTTGTCTGCTGTTCCCTATGATTCTCTCTTCATTATGTTTTTTTTTTTTTGCGTAATCTAAGCTTTTCTTGCCCTCTGAATGCAGTTGTAAATCATGTGGTCAGCTCAGACTTGGTTGTCCAGGACATTGTGGGCATATCGAGCTTGTCTTTCCTATTTACCATCCTTTGCTGTTCAATCTTCTTTACAATTTTTTGCAGAGAACCTGTTTCTTCTGTCATCACTTTATGGCACAAAAGAAAGAGGTAATATATATATGTATGATAAGTTTGATGGAGTTGTCTCTCATTCTCGCTTCCTAATTTGCTTCGTGTTCCTTTCTCTTTCTTGTTTCAATTTAAGGTTGAAAGATGTGTTTCTCAGTTGAAACTCATCATTAAAGGTGATATAGTTGCCGCTAAGCAGTTGGATTCTGGAGCCATTGATTCATCAGAAGAACGTGAAGATTCTGACATGGGAAAGCAGAGATGGACATCTCTTCAGTTTTCTGAAGTCACTGATGTCATGAATAAATTTTTGAGGTTGAAATCAAAGAAGTGTGAGTCTTGCAAAGCAGCACCTCCTAAACTAGAGAAGCCTATGTTCGGATGGGTTCGCATGGTATGTCCTCTTGAAAGTTATTGGATATTCTAGTATCGAATTTTGTTCGAAGTAAATTTTATTATGGTATGCATAAATGAGAATATAGTCCGTTTCCTTCTATTGATTGGAGTTGTAGATCTTGATTTATTCCATTTAACCCCGATGCTTGCTCTGTTGTTTAGTGTGCATGTGAGAAGTCCCTTAAGAAGCATGATTAGCCGAGTGCCATCAATGTCAATATGCTCCTGTTTTTTTTCTAAAGAACAATTACTTTCACAATGCTTTTGTTTAACACTTCCCATTCTGTTGTCTTATTTCCTTGACATTCTATTTGGTTTGAAGGCTCTACTCGCCTTTTTGAGCCAGCCTCATATAAAAACCTGGTACTTTTTCTATTGATTGTGTGGGTTCTAGAGAATATATTTGTTGCCCCCGTACTTCCGTAGTTTGTCCCTTTAACGGCTTATTCGTGGACCTTATTCTGTACTTGTGTGCACTGGATTGCCAAAGAGAATTTCCAGGTCCAGCATGCTTCTGTTTTTATTTGCTTTCCAATTCTATGTTATGCTCCTCCTTGATATCAGTGAACACTATGATATTCCTATCAATAACAATCTTCTTAAACAGGTAGGTATGACAGCATCTGCCATCGGAGCTAATGTAATTCGAGGGATTAAGGTAAGGAAGTCTGCTAGCAGTGTGGAAAATCCTGATGACGGTGATGACAGTGGTGTCAATGTTGAAGATGGTGTTAAAGAGAAAAAAGGAAAATCTTCGAAAGTAGCTAAAGAGTTTGCAGAGCACAAGGATCGTTCTAGAAGAGACCTTTTGCCGAGTGAGGTTTGTTTCTGATTTGGTTCAACTTTATAATTAGGCACAGCCAAAATTTTCCACATTTATAATGTCTTTCTATTATTACACTTGTTTCAGGCCAAGGAAATCTTAAAAGGTTTGTGGGAAAATGAGTATGAGTTTTGCTCCTTCGTTGGTGATCTTTGGCAGAGTGGAACTGAAAAAATGGACTATTCTATGTTCTTTTTGGAGAGTGTTCTTGTGCCTCCTACTAAATTTAGAGCTCCAACAAAAGGAGGCGATAGCGTAAGTAATTCCTTACAAATGATAAAGTTTGGGCGCTTCTATATCCTATCTAGGTTTTGGAGTTTCTGTTCATTTTATAACTGTTGGCATTGCCTCTGTGGGTCACTCTCAGTCTTCTCTCAATTTTCCTTTTCCATTTTTATATCTCCAGTATTGTCTGATGGTTGTTCCCATTAACTCTTGAGAAGTCGCTTACGATTTTGTTCCTTACAGGTTATGGAACATCCTCAAACCATAGGGCTAAATAAGGTCTTACAGTCTAATATAGCCCTTGGGAATGCCCTTACTAACAAATTAGATCAATCCAAGATAATTTCTGGATGGATGAATCTTCAAGAATCAGTCAATGTCTTGTTTGATAGCAAAACTGCCACAGGTTAGCTTCTAGCGCATTCACTTGTTTTAGGTGCATCTATTACTAAGAGTTTCCTTATATCTTTCTAGCTATGTGTAGCATCTGGCTGCCCCACTTTTCTATCTGCTTTCTTGTATTGGTGTAGACTGACTAGTATGGCTAATTTCCTTTACAGTTAAAAGCCAGAGAGAGGGTTCTGGAATATGTCAGTTGCTGGAGAAGAAAGAGGGTCTATTTCGGCAAAAAATGATGGGAAAGAGAGTGAATCATGCATGCAGATCTGTGATATCCCCAGATCCTTTTATCGCTGTCAATGACATTGGAATTCCTCCTTGTTTTGCTTTGAAATTGACGTATCCTGAGGTATGATGTCATATGGCATATACATACCAGTAAATTGCACTTGCTATCTGACACGTAATTACTTACCTGAATCTGACCAGTAATCTTTTGTCTTTAAATCACACGCCCTAAAAGGCTTAGATGGATGAAATATTGGTTTATTAATCTGAAGAGTCATATGGTGAAGATACTATTACTTTTGCTTGTAATACTTGCCAAATTTGAAAACATAGTCTCTTTCCACAGTGATTGCCTACATACTCTTTGTATTTGTGATATCATACCAGTTTTTGCATCGTCTTCCGTTTTTGCCATTAATGTGTGGAGATGGCTAGGGGCAACGCTTAGATGGACCAACAAGCATCTCCAACCTGTACTGTAACCTTATGTTTTATTTCTCTGGTAATGTATATTAATGTATTGCTGCAGAGGGTGACTCCTTGGAATGTTGAAAAGTTAAGGGAGGCTATCATTAATGGTCCTGACATTCATCCGGGAGCAACACATTACTCTGACAAAGTATCTTCAATGAAGCTGCCTTCTACCAGAAAAGCACGAATAGCAATTGCAAGAAAATTACTGTCCTCACGAGGAGCCACTACAGAACTTGGAAAAACTTGCGATGTCAACTTTGAAGGTAAAATTGTCTATCGACATATGCGAGATGGTGACGTCGTCCTTGTGAATCGTCAGGTGTGGACACATACTTTTATTTCATTAATATTGCCTATCTTAAATGTTTCTCGAGTTTTGTGAGGTCTTTTTCTAGGCGATTTTGGAAAGGGTCTTCTGGGTTTAGAAATTGGTTTGCCAAATTTGATAATCAAGCAGTACATTTGTTTTTTTTTTTTTTTTTCAGTATTAGTTGCTGTCTCAGCATTGTGCATTTGGTCGGTAATTCCTGCGTCTGTGTTAACTGTTTATCTACTTACAAGTTTTTTTTTCGTCATGGCAGCCAACATTACATAAACCTAGCATAATGGCGCACATGGTCCGTGTTCTTAATGGGGAGAAAACACTTCGTCTCCACTATGCAAATTGCAGGTAGACTCCATGGACATAGAGAATTCTTTCTCTCCCAGATGTCATTGTCTACCTTGTCTGCACTCTCTTTGCAAATTTTTCAAATTTACATTCGTGTACCTTTTACATCTCTTGGTTGATCTTCCACAATCCACATGCATTTTCTTGTATCTCAAGACTGATTAAAAAAACTACGTTGGTTCCAGTACATACAATGCAGATTTTGATGGTGATGAGATGAATGTGCATTTTCCACAAGATGAGATTTCACGTGCTGAGGCCTACAATATTGTCAATGCCAACAACCAATATGCCAGGCCTTCTAATGGTGATCCACTTCGAGCTTTAATTCAGGTTATATATCCAAGCTATTTCTTCAAATCCTTTTATTCGTTTCACGAATTGGGTTGTTTACCAGTCATATTTATCGACCTTGCATTTACTTGACAGGATCATATTGTCAGTTCCGTTTTGCTTACTAAAAGGGACACATTTTTGGACAAAGATGAATTTAATCAGCTTCTCTTCAGTTCTGGCGTGACTGACATGGTACTTAGTTCTTTTTCTGGAAGATCTGGCAAGAAAGTCACGGAATCAGCTTCTAGTGCAGAACTATTGACAGTCACGCCTGCTATTTTGAAACCAGTGCCTCTTTGGACCGGAAAGCAGGTAATCATAATACTCACTGCTGTTTTTTTTGTTCTGTTTATAATTTTGTCGGTTTTCTAACCAAGCTGGTTTTCCCCTCATGTGGCTATGTGCCTTGGTATACAAACTCTATCTAGGGATTCATGAGTAGCTGGTTCAGTCAATAAATATCATTAGCCCTCTGAGGAATGCCATTTCTTCTCATGAGCTAATTTTTTGGTTATGCTTCTCTGCTAGGTCATTACTGCAGTGTTGAATCAGATAACCAAAGGCCACCCGCCATTCACCGTAGAGAAAGCTACCAAACTTCCAGTTGATTTCTTTAAATGTAGATCAAGAGAAGTAAAATCTAAGAGTGGAGAATTCAACAAAGAGAAGCATTTGACCAAGAAGCAAGACATTGACGAGTCATGGAAGCGGGATCTTAATGAAGATAAACTGCTTATCAGAAAAAATGAATTTGTCTGCGGTGTGATTGACAAGGCTCAGTTTGCAGACTATGGGTTGGTTCATACAGTGCATGAGCTCTATGGTTCAAATGCTGCAGGAAATCTGCTTTCCGTTTTTAGTCGTCTCTTTACGGTCTTTCTTCAGGTTTGCTCTAATGAAGTTGATTATTTATTTTTATGTTTTACAGAGTTTTGCATCCTGAATTTTTGTTTGAACATCTTTCAGATTCACGGTTTCACCTGTGGAGTTGATGATCTTATTATTTTAAAAGATATGGATGAAGAGAGGACGAAGCAACTTCAAGAATGTGAACAAGTTGGTGAAAGAGTTCTCCGTAAGACCTTTGGCATTGATGTTGATGTTCAGATAGGTATGTATATTTTGCGGCAATGTATGTACTGCATTAATGTGTGCATGCTTGCCAACATGGTCGTTTGTTACATTCTGGTGAATGGATGTCCCTTTGTATAGTATGCGGCATGAAACTTGTAGTTTATCAAATAAACTAATTGATATGTAATCATAGATTACTGTCTTGCCTGCAGATCCTCAGCTCATGAAATCCAGAATTGAACGAATTATTTACGAGGACGGGGAATCTGCCTTGGCATCTTTGGACAGGAGCATCGTAAGTGAGCTCAACCAGTGTTCAGGCAAGGGTGTGATGAACGATTTGCTGTCTGACGGGTTACTGAAAACACCTGGAAAGAATTGTATATCGCTGATGACAATATCTGGGGCTAAGGGCAGTAAGGTGAGTTTGTGGTGCCTTCTTCAATATGCTCGATGTTGTTGGTTGCTCAAGTACGCATGTATTGTATTTAAAAGTTGGTTTGTCGCTTACATGTTTTTAGAACTTTCGTTGTCTGTCTTCTTCAGTTTATTAGCCCATGCCAAGTTTTCCAAACTAAAGTCTTAATATTTTGGGAAAAGAGATAAAGAATACAGATAGCTTCTTTTCATCAGTTTGATATATTTACTTTTGCTCTTTTTCAATGGAGCCTGTTAGTGTTGAAAGTAATTTTTGACAACTTTATGTTCATTTAACTGGGTGATGGAAGTGGCAGCCCTAAACATATGGTGTTATAGCGATACAGTTTGGTGGTCACTGCAATTAACAACTTCTTGGAGGCTAAGCTTTACCATTTCTTTCTCATGTTGTCGACTTTGAGCAGGTTAACTTCCAGCAAATCTCTTCACACCTTGGCCAACAAGATTTAGAAGGAAAAAGAGTTCCCCGAATGGTTTCTGGGAAGACATTACCTTGTTTCCATCCATGGGACTGGTCCCCTAGAGCTGGGGGTTTTATTAGTGACAGATTCCTTAGTGGTCTTCGCCCCCAAGAATATTACTTCCATTGCATGGCTGGACGAGAAGGGTAACTAACACTTTTTTTTTTTTTAACTAAAGTGTCATTTTATTGAACATAAAATTCTATGAGTAGTTCATCCAAAATTTATGCAAATGGTTTCTGTATAAAACTTTCACTTGGTTGATGATCTTGTGTTGTAGTCCCTATGATATTTCTGTTAAGAGTCGGTCAGCATCAGCTGGTTTGGCATATTTGTTCTGGCGCTTTTTAAACACTTAAAACATTCTGGTGTACAGGTTAGTTGATACTGCAGTGAAGACATCACGTAGTGGATATCTGCAAAGATGCTTGATGAAAAATCTTGAGAGCCTAAAAGTCAACTATGATTGTACCGTCCGGGATGCTGATGGGTCCATCATTCAGTTCCAATATGGTGAAGATGGTGTGGATGTTCATAGGTCTAGCTTCATTGGAAAGTTCAAAGAACTGACAGTAGTAAGCATTCCTTTTCAAACGGCAAATTTAGCCTTTTCCTTGTCTCTCTTGTTATTTATTTAACTTCCTCTGGTTCAGAATCAAGATATGATCCTCCAAAGATGTAGTGAAGACATGCTATCTGGATCCAGTAGTTACATCACTGATCTGCCTATTACTCTTAAGAAGGGAGCTGAGAAGTTTGTAGAGGCAATGCCTATTAATGAACGTATTGCTTCGAAATTGGTGAGACAAGAAGAACTACTGAAGCTGGTGAAGTCAAAATTCTTTGCAAGTCTCGCCCAGCCAGGGGAGCCTGTAGGTGTACTGGCTGCCCAATCTGTTGGAGAGCCATCAACACAGATGACGTGAGTTATTTTCCTTTCTTATGTTGCAAATTACATTGCTCAAATTTATAAATCTTCAATTTCTGAATTAACGAGGATGCTTGCAGCTTTTGCCTATGCTTTTTCATCCTTCATGAAATATTTGCTTTTAAAATCGTTTGCTGTCTATTTACAGGTTGAACACTTTCCATCTTGCTGGACGTGGAGAGATGAATGTGACACTCGGAATTCCTCGTTTACAAGAGATATTGATGACTGCTGCGGCAGACATTAAGACACCAATAATGACATGCCCCTTGCTGAAGGGCAAAACAAAGTAAGTTGGTTTAGTTACTGTAGCATGAACTTTACGTTCGGCTACTTTCATTAATAACATTAGAAAATAGCTTCTCTTATAAAGAATTTAGGATCATACTTTTCGTGATGATATGTAATATAAAATTGTAAAATTGTGGCCTGTGGCTGTCAACATCTTGAAGATATCACGTTAAAATATTCTTAATTTTATGATCTGTCATTTGTGCAGCGATGATGCAAATGGTATTACTGATAAGTTGAGGAAGATTACGGTGGCAGATATAATAGAGAGTATGGAAGTGTCCGTTATACCTTACACAGTCTATGGGAGTGAAGTTTGTAGTATTCACAAGCTTAAGATAAATCTCTATAAGCCAGAGCATTATCCCAAGCACACTGATATCACTGAAGAAGACTGGGAAGAGACTATGACGGTTATGTTTTTGAGGAAGTTGGAAGACGCCATAGAGATTCACATGAAAATGCTCTTTAGGATGAGGGGCATAAAAATTTTTGCGGAAGACAGCCGTCCAAAAGCTGGAAATGATACAGATAATGATGATTTGGATAGTAGAAAGCAGAATGAAGATGATGATGATGAGGATGAGGGTGCAGAGGTCGATGATCTTGGTTCAGATGCACAGAAACGGAAGAAGCAAGCAATAGATGAGAGGGATTATGAGGAAAATTCTGAAGATGAGATGAACGAACCATCATCAATTAGTGGAGTAGAGGACCCTGAGTTGTATAATGAGGATGAGAAAGAAGAAGTTAGCAAGGAAGAGACCCCAGAACCGCAGGAAGACGCAGATGTTAGCAAGAAAGAGACTCGTGAACCGCTAAAAGAGGTAAAAAATGTTGAAAAAGGGAGTAAAAAGAAGAGAGAGAGATTTGTTGGAACTAATAAAGACAGACATATCTTCGTGCAAGGCGAAGGAAAGTCGTTTGAGGTCCATTTCAAGTTTACTACAGAGGAGCCTCATATATTGCTTGCTCAGGTACCCTTTTCTTAAAGCTATTGGTCTTATGACTCTAATGTGTGCTAAGCCCTCAGTTTAAAGGTAGTTTATACATTTTTTCTACGTGCAGATTGCTCAGAAAACAGCACAGAAGGTTTACATCCAGAATTCTGGAAAGATTGAACGATGCACAGTGGCTAATTGTGGTGATCCTCAAGTGATCTACTATGGGGACAAACCAAAGGAGAGAAAAGAAATCTCCAATGATGAAAAGAAAGCCTCACCAGCTCTCCACGCATCGGGAGTTGATTTCCCTGCTCTCTGGGGATTTCAAGATAAGCTTGACGTCAGGTACTTGTACAGCAACAGCATTCACGACATGCTCAAGACTTTTGGGGTTGAAGCAGCAAGAGAAACCATAATCAGGGAAATAAACCACGTTTTCAAATCATATGGAATTTCCGTAAGCATCAGACACTTGAATCTCATCGCGGATTACATGACCTTTTCGGGTGGATACCGTCCTATGAGCCGTATGGGAGGAATTGCAGAATCAACTTCTCCATTCTGCAGAATGACATTTGAAACAGCCACTAAGTTCATTGTCCAAGCAGCTACTTATGGAGAAGTGGACAGATTAGAAACTCCCTCTGCTAGGATCTGTCTCGGCTTGCCCGCGCTTACGGGAACCGGATGCTTCGACTTGTCACAGAGATTGGAGCTCTGAGATTTAGTACACATCGTTCTTCAATGTTTCTGAAGTCTGATGCATTCACTTTGAGGTTGATTTGTCTGTCGAATCCTAAGGTGGAGCCTACTGGCCAATTTTCTCTAATTTAATGTTTCTAGTTTCTAAATTTTATTTTATACTACTTTCTGTTTTCCCATAAATGGATAGATGTATGATGTATCTGCCGACATATTGAGAAAACGTTTGGACGCAAGAGCTGCATTTTTAGTGACGTTTTGATCTGATTTGATGTGTTTTACTTGCGATGTTATATGCATTAACCCACTTTATTTGTATTATGTTTGGTACTTTTCATTTCCTTAAATAATTTAGCGTGTCGGTTTTGGATTACGTGTCCTGAAAACTAAAGTATCCAAGTCTTAATCTAGTTCTGTGGACTGAATCATTAGTCAAAAATTTGTAGTGATAAAAATTGACTTGTAGTTTTCATCAACCTAATATATTGCACAATTCTTGCAATCTAAAAAAATGAAATGGTTAGATCATTTTCAATTTGTATAGATTTAACAAGAAATAAGAACCTCTTCCACAACAAATAGGGAAGGGTTACATTTTTAGTTTCTTATGAAATTCTTATGCCGAAAAAGCAAAAAATCTAACATTTTATTGCCTACAATATCAATTGTCAAGTTTGAGTACTCTACAATTTGAACCAAAATCATGAGATAATCTTGTGGAGTCGTATTACATAGGAGAAACATCAAAATCTAAGTTCTTTGGAATTGTATACATGAAATGTTTTTCCTTGCACACATTCTGATTTGAGTCATTTAACAATATATAGTACATCAATTATTATTATTAAGGAAGAGAGAGAGATGAAAAGAAAAACACAAAACACAAGAGTGGAGAAAACGACGACGTCTTGACTCTTGAGACTGCCCCTCGTGCTGTCTTGAAAGTCTCCCCCTCGTAAATTTGGTCAATCCCTCCCGACATCTCTTTTATTACGTACTCTCCCTAGCTTTGAAACTAAAAACAAAAAAATTATTACTTACTTATTCACTGCATTCTCATGATTATTACCACATATTTTTTTAAATATAATATTAGTTGATCTAGCATTGGATGTGTTTCATCCCACTCATATCGATGTCCTCCATCGCTGCAAAAATGCTTGCATGTTTCACTAACATTTGCTCTTTTTTTCCCAAACCCAAGACTCGTATTTTATATGTTCCCTTCATTTTCACTATTTATTTTCAATGTATAATTTTAAATTCGTGTGGGTTAGTATGTTCCTTTGTGGGTCTCTACTCATCCCTAGCTCCCCAATAAACTTTTTAATGTTAAGTAAGATTCAATAATTAGTGTATTTTTATTTTTTTCTGTAATGATTTTATTTTATTTTTTTCTAGATAATTAACCACCATGCATATGTCCTTCTCGCTTCGTTAAATTACAATGGTCATAACGAGGATTATCAGCTGTGAACCGAGTTTCTTGAACTTTGAGTGACCGTAGTTTAGAGTAGTACCGTGGATTTTCGAAACAAAATAAAACTTTTGGAAAAGTAAAGCTTTGACGAATCTAGAAAGCAAACGGCAGAAAAAGACATCAAGAGTTTCTATTTCTTTAGAATTTGAAAAATAAAGTCAAGTTTATGTTTAGAAAAAACTAAGGGAACCATTTTATATGATATATATGACGTTTCGTTTGGTCAATAAAAATAACGCGATAAAAACATGAAGCATGCCTACGTGTGTATACATATGCAACGTTCGTTTTCATAAAGATAATCATGGATGATCGTAAAACTGCTAGTACGAGGCTGCGGTGCGTCAAAGTTGTTGTTATTGCAGATTGTATAGTAAAGGCCTAAACTCATATGGAATTAAAACCAAAAAAAAAAAACTCATATGGAATTTAGCTCATATAACTAGTTTGGCGTTGCAGATTCAATGTATGAGAATGAACGGTGTATCGAAAGAGCTTTTATTATGTGCATTCGTCTATTTCGTTTTTGATTGTTTAAACCAAATTCTAGTTTCCAGTCAAACTCAGTTCTTGAAGGTGATGGTATATAGAAAGAAAACCCAAAATAAAAATCTGAATAATCAAGATTTGTTGGTATAATCTAATCTGAGTTTAAGAATTTTTTGTTTTGTTTTGTTAAGGTTAACTGAGGAACTATGGGCCGAAATCCATACATCTCTTCCACGGAAAACACTTGTCTTCCTTCAAGCGGAAATCTCGAACTAAGGGGCTCAAGGAAACACATTTTTAAGATATGTTGTTGTCAAATAGATTCTGCAATTAATGACCAAGTTTATGTATCCAGTAAAAATCGATCTCTTTCTTCAACCAGTAAAAGAAATTTATTAGATTATGGACTTTCCATTAACTATGAAGACCGAAACAATATAAACTATTCTACAAGATGATTAGTTGATTACAGCAAATGAAGTATTTAACAAACAAAAATTACAACAAATGAAGTAGAATCTTATATTATATGATGTCTTAAAAGGGTGTAATTCAGTATGGAATGTTATGATGCATGACTAAAAAAAAACAAAAAAAAATAAGCAAGTGAGAATGTATAGAATTTATACTTAAACCATTTGGAGTAGTTGAGCTGAGATTTAGTTATTTAGCAGTTCTTTCTTTTTGTTAATATTTTAAATCATTGGAGCAATTCTTTCTTGCTTTCTTGAATTTCACTAATTTTCTCGTATGTGTACCCACCAAACAAGAAAAGGTGGTCTAAAGATTTGATTTAAACTTTATTTGAAGGCTGCACTCATTTTTTCCTCCTTTTATCAAATATTCACCCTTTTGCTTTAAAGGAAAAGAGAAAGTTGAAAATTTAACAACATAGCTGCGATGTTTTTAGATATAAAAATACGATTACATTAAATAATATATGATAATTTAACTGATAAAATACGCTCCTATCTATCATAACAAATGATGAGAATAATTACTAGATTGCCATGAGTGTTGTGTGTATGCGATGGTGTATATGTATATAAGCATAATAATATGAAAAGAGTAGGTAATATACACATTAGGTGAAGCCTAGAGTTTGTGGTACACTTCCTTTAAATTTGAATTGTCCAAAAAAATTTAGTAGCTTACTATTTCTCTTCCACAATGTCCCCACCAACATATTATATTTATTAATGGGTACAATTGGTTTAGGGTCTGAATTTATAATAGAAAGGGTCGTGCATAACATAAAACTGATAGAGTCAATAGAACAAATGTGGTTATAATGCATAGAAGAAAAAAAAAATATAAGTAAATTAGAGATGTTTGACCGTATTCCATCAATCATTTTGTAAACAGATTGCTAAGGTTTTGGATCTTAAATCCGACTCTCATCAAGTAATTTGAGAAAGAAAATAAAACGACATGCACAATCTATAGTAGGTCATCTTTAAACATAGGAGTTGTATCCAATTTTCACCGCATCATAATGTATATACTCTAATTTTTGTTCGATCTATGAAAAACAGAAATGACGATAAAGGAGAAAATCGTAAGGCAAACGAGTACTAGTCTGGAATACTCAAAATAATTTTAATGAATATCCTTATATACATGCCGATCAATCAGCATCCGTTTAGGTCATGGTGTCTTCACGGCGGATCCAAGGATTAAGTTCTATTACACACAAAAGATTTAATATTTGTACTGCATTTATACCGTAATTAATATGTCACTTAAAAAAAAAAAAAAGCTAATGATGACTACATAAAGTATTTATTGCGGTTCTACCATTTCAATCTCAGCAAACAGAATCACTATTTAAACCTTTAGTCGTAGTATCGATAATACTATTTCAAATAAGAAACATCACATGCAATATAAATGTTCCATATAAAATTAATGATGTCACGACCCGACACATAAATTTTATAATTTATCATATATATACATAAAACGTCGCATCCAAAATAAAACCTAAGCACAAAGAGGGGCATAGAACCATGGTGATGGCTTCTCTCTCTTCTTCTCATGAATATATGTGTATGAATATAAAACACACATACAAAGGGTAACACACATACAAATAGTCACAAGGTGTGGCTTGTGAGGGCCCAGCCTCTTGTAGAAGGCCCGAAGTCTTATTGTGTTGAAATTCTACTCGGTTTGAGTTTTACCTACGTATTAAGTTTTTTTTTTTTTTGAGAAAAACCTACGTATTAAGTTAAGACCCAACTTATATCAATTCCTAAGAATGTTTCTCTAGTTTTTTTCTTGTCACTAAGAATGTTTCTCTAGTTACATACTAAGATATCCTGTATTATTATTATTATTATCATATGCTCTAAAATTATGTATTTTTCATGATCATATATGTAAATTATTACTTCCAAGTATTTATATTATTTTATTTATTTTTCCATGTTTTCCTATTACCTCTAGTCCTCTAAAACAGATGTTGGTCAATTTGTTAATGACAAATATGATTGGTAATCACGTTTAATTGATTTTAGCTATTAGGGAGAAAGCGATGAAAAAAAATACGGTTAGAAAGTGATAAAAGAAAGATAATTATGTTAAAATGGATGGTTAAGTAATGGTTATGATTAGTAATAAGCCGTAGTTGAGTAGACGTGTATATCTAATTATAAATAAAAATAATTAAATGATAATAATTTAAAGAACAAAAATTTAAAGACACAAAAGATAACTAAATATTTCAATAAAGTAAAAAATAAAATAAAAAAGTGTATAAAAATCTAACCTTGCGTAAGATAAACATACGGTTACGTTTAAATCACATACTTTTCTGTCGGTTCGTAATTGGTCCTCGTTTTAGTTTCTAATTGCATATTTCGACCGCTCACTTCAACTGTCCATATCAATTATCCTTTTCATACGCCCATCTAATTGATAACTAAATTGAACTCCTCAATCGTCTCCAAACGCATCAAATCATATTAGTATTACCAATCAAACAATAAGCGATTCCGACTTCAATATCCATTTCCACTCATAGGGAAACTTAGCCTAATTAACAGGAAGCACCAACAAATTCCCTTTGTTAATTATGAGATCCCTTTTCAAAGTTAAACATCAAACCTACGCGTTAGAAAAATAAACCTACATATATATCTTATATAATATTTTAAAGTTTCCTCAAACTCAAGTCATGAGAATCTGCCAAGTGTCATTTATTTTATCAAAATTTGCATTTAATCCACTAATATCTTCAAATTCTCACTAAATATAATTTATGAGAAATATCTAAAACAACAAAGTCCATTAAAATACAAAATCTCAATCCAATTTTATCAATTTTAGCATCTTATAAACTATATTTTATATAATATTTTAAGATTTTTTCAAACTCAAGTCATGAGAAGCTGTCAAATGTCTTTTATTTTATCAAAATTTTATATAATATTTTAAGGTTTTCTCAAACTCAAGTCATGAGAAGCTGCCAAGTGTCTTTTATTTTATCAAAATTTTGCATTTAATCCTCTAATATCTTCAAATTCCCACTAAATATAATTTATGAGAAATATCTAAAACAACAAAATCCATTAAAATACAAAATCTCAACCCAATTTTATCAATTCTAGCATCTTATAAACTATATTTTATATCAAACTCAAGTCATGAGAAGCTGTCAAGTGTCTTTTAGTTTATCAAAATTTGCATTTAATCTTCTAATATCTTCAAATTCCCACTAAACATAATTTATGAGAAATATCCAAAACAACAAAGTCCATTAAAATACAAAATCTCAACCCAATTTTATCAATTTTAGCATCTTATAAACTATATTTTAAATTTGATCATTAAAACCAAATTAGTATTAACTTTCTAATACAAAATCTCAACCCAATTTTATTAATTTAAGCATTAAATAAACTATATTTTCAATTTGATCATTAAAACTAAATTAATATTAACTTTCTAATATTTTACGTTTTTTCACCATAATCTCTAAGGCTCCATGGTAGTTACATATCTTACAACATTTAATCCTCTAATATTTTCAAATTATCACTAAACATAATTTTATGAAAAATATCCAAAACAACAAGGTCCATCAAAATACAAAATCTCAACCTAATTTTATCAATTTTAGCATTACATAAACTATATTTTAAATTTAATCATTAAATCACCTTTTTTCCATCATAATCTCTAAAAAATTACCACTTGTTATCTACCTTTTGAACATATATTTCGGACCGTAATTTTTGAAAATCTATAACATATAAGATATTTTTTTTAAAAATCAAAGAATTTGTATTGTTTATTTGAATAAATCTTAAAGTTTCCTCAAATTCAGGCCATGAGAAACTTCTAGGTGTCCTATTAGTATATGTTAACAATATAAACAAAATAATATAATATTTTAAAGTTTCCTCAAACTCAAATCATGAGAAGCTGTCAATTATTTTATCAAAATTTGCATTTCATTCTCTCATATCTTAAAATTTTTACTAAACACAACTTACGAGAAATAGCCAAAACAACAATGCCTATTAAAAAAAAATTATAAATGAATTTTATCAATTTTAACATTACATAAACTATATTTTAAATTTGATCATTAAAAAAATAGTATTAATTTTCTAATATTTTACGTTTTTTTTCTCACCATAATCTTTATAAAAAATACAACGTGTCATCTACTTTTTTTTAACATATCAAGTGCCCTCTTAGTATTTGTTAACATAAACAAAATATAAGTTATCTATTAAAAAAATCAAGACCAACGAAACTACAAATCCTAACCCAATTATATCAATTTTAACACTAAATATACTATAACTTTTTTAAGTTTTCACTAATTCAAATTATGAAAAGCTGTCAAATGTCCTCTCATGATTCGTTAACAAAATCTAAAATAAACTATCTATTATTTCACTAAAATTTGTATTTAGTTATTCAATTAGTTTTTTAATCTCATCAAAACATATTCAATATCATTCATCTTTCAATTAAATGAATTTTCTTACATTTCATTTTTTATTACTTAAAATTCATTTAAACTTCAGAATTTAGGTTTAATATGATACTAAATCTATATGTAAATCTATATAATCATGATCATCTCATTTTATAATCTTTGTAGCAAATTAAAAAACTCAAATGAACTATTTTATTTTAAACTCAAATTAATTAAAAAGTTTAACAATAATCTAATGATAATAAAACTAACTATCTATCGACCGATTTTTATTTTGCGATTTTTTTGTTGTCTTAAAATAAAACTTAAGAGACTAAATTTAAAATAGCTTATCACAATATATATATATATTAATTACAAAATATTATATATTACATATTTCTTATATAAATTATAATTCCGCGCAACGCGTGGAACTCGCCCTAGTATATATATATATATTATTTTGCTTGATGGATGGATTTAATATGCTACCTATTAATTTTAAAACAGCTTACTCACGTGTTTTAACTAATATATAATTTTATTCTAAAAGTAAGCTAAATAATGTGAATTTTTAGTATTTAGATTGCAGGGTAAGTAGTCCTCGACTGATTGCGATTGTAGCCGCAGAATTGAAGCTATAGTGTAACAGCGGTTCACAATTTGAGAAGTTTGAGTTTTAGATGGATTCATCAACGTTTTTTTATGGGGAAATTTTCTATAATAATTTCGGCTACATAATTAGATAGCATTTTAAAAAAAAATTTAACCATGAAAAATATTCCACAACGGAATTATTCAACCACAAGATATTAGCACATTTCCAAGATACGAATGATTGGTCATGCATCTATACAGATAAATGGTGCAATCGATCAAGTTGTGATGCGAATGTGTTCAGCATAATTAAACCGGTTGGTCGAATAAAGATGGGGTCGAAGTCCAATGTAGATGTTACTGCTGAAAATAGTACTGAATGTTTATAACCTACATATATTGCCAAAAAACAACATTACAATTGCAACAGTGAACATGAAATGTTCTTCGTGAACATGTGGTCCGTTTTGTGCATAAATAGTGTCATGATGGATATATAAAACCAAATTATGGCATCACGAAAAGAAAAAAAACACAAGTGTGACAATAAATTTAATTATTAATCTCCGGAACTTAATTATATATGCATAATCATCAAAGTTTAATATAGTAATTAAAATTGATAAATTGAAAGGTTTTGTGAGATTAGATTGTAAATAAAAAATTTAGTTTGGACCACGATATGTGGTAATGTAGGTCCATATATCTTGTATTCTTCTAAGACCGAATCTAGAACATATATTATATTATTAACTGAATAAATAATTATAATTAATTAGTTTTACGACTAGCAACTCAATTTTCAATATTATAAACACCTTAAAAAATATTGGATTCATGAATTTAGATAATTTACTGTCTACAAATAAATTATATATTTTACATAATACAAGTTTACTCAGTCCTCAACGTTTTAAACACTTAAAAAATATCAGATTCACAATATTTCATAATTTGCATGTATGATGGGTTTGAAATAAAAACTCGCATAAAATTTCTTAATTCATTGACCAACATCTTAAACATGAATAAATCTACTATGTTTATTCCACTTTGATTGTTAATCTTCAAAACGAAAGAACTGCATTATGTAACTAAAAACACACAATTCCATTTCCACATAACCAAAAAAATCATGTGTATTTTTTTCACCGACTATAAAAAAATAGTGACAAATAAATTTGTTCTGCATTTTTATTCGACCAATATTTCATTCTTCTCGGTTTCAAAAAAAATATATATATATTTCATTCTTCCATTATTCATCGATTTGCCCATAATTTAATTGTGTTGGTGTGTATGTATAATATATATAGAATTAAAGATAGATATTGGGTAAAGTGGAGAAGAGAGAAAAAGGAACAGTAAGGCAGGATCTGCGGTGGGGATTTGGACATTCAATGATCTTTACCGTTTGAGGGCAAGCCGACCATTGATGCGCACACCAATGTAATTGCTTCCCTTTTTTTTCTTAAAAAATTTCTCTAATATTAAAACTCCAAATAAAACGGTAATAGTAATAACATAAGCAAAAGTAAAAAAGAAAATTGTTTTTCTTTTCAGGTTAATCATGCATCTAGAATAACAATAGACAATCACAATCCCAAAAGCTTAATTATTATTGCATATACATTTCAGTTTTCTCTAGGGTCGTCGTACTTGATTACCAATTTTTTTATTTATTATTGAATTCGCATTTGTGTTTTCAACCTTTTTTTTTTTTTTTTTTTTTT